>WSTQ01000015.1:0-49338 GCA_019627725.1 Serendipita sp. 401 | reverse complement strand
GAGCAGATCAGCCGCTTCGGAAATCTCCTTTACGATACTAAAGAACCGCTCCGACAATTCGCTGGCATCTTCGTATGCCTTTGAAGACTGCGAGTGAAGGGTAGTTTGCTGCGTAGTATTGTCGGTGCCTATACTTTGTGTGGACGGTAACTCTGGTGGTATATAAGATGATTTAGATATTTGTTCCTGCTGTTTCTTCTTGTTCTTCTTGAATAGTGCTTTCATCGAAAATGGTCGTCGATTTCCAAAGTGCTGGTTTTTTCTTGGTCCACTCAAATATCGAACTAGGATGCCCCCGCATCATCATCATATTGATCCCCTTAATTCCTAATATCCCAAATCCTGACGTAGTTCAGTATGAACCTTTGAGGACACCACCAAGTATCTGTTTGCTTCCTTCAATGTAGTTTTGTTGAGTGCATTGAAGGCTTAATTATTCAACGTCAAAATGTTGTAGGGTCGAAGAGACAGGCCATCCAGCCTCGACCTTCCCTCAACTACACTTTGTCAAGATTATTTCTGGATCAACATTTTATTATCATTTCGTATCAATTGATCTAGAAACCTCGAAGAGCGGAGGGACCAAGTGGTCACTAAGCTTTGCTCCTTCCCTTAGCGGTTATGGACAACCTTGCTGTCGACGGGTCAAGTCAAAAAGAGAAAGATGGCAGTGCAGCGAAGATAGCAAATCAAATCAGATTCGAAACGGAGCTCGAATTCGTTCAGTGTCTCGCTAATCCTCATTATCTCGCATCGCTAGCAACACAAGGGCTACTTTCTCAACCGAACTTTATAGCATATCTTAAATACCTCACTTATTGGCTTGATGTAGAGAAGGGGTTTGGAAGATTTGTCGTGTACGCTGTCTCCCTCCCAAAGTATTGACATTCTCCTGATTTGGCAAACGGAATAGCTACCCTCACGCATTGCATCATTTGGCTCTCTTGCAGCAACCAAGTTTTAGGGAAGCCCTGAAAGACCCTGAACTGAGGATGCGATTAGAACGAGAGCAATATCTGCACTGGCGAACATGGTATGAATCATTGCTATAGTCCTGTTCTGAATACCACTGACCATTTGGACAAAGGCGTACTTCCGAAGTCGCAGCTGTCCCTCATCGACAAGATACTCAAGCAACTGTGGATGATGGCGAGCCTTCCACACCAAACCCTACGAGACCCACTCGTCGCTCGGGAACTGCTCGCTCCTCAGGAGCTCGTACACCAGCTGGTCGTACACCTAGAAGTGTACGGACACCTGGACCCCCTGGAAACGTACGAACCCCTGGGACGACAGTACGAACCCCAGGTATTACGATACGTACACCCGCACCGAAGAGCGCTTTAAGCGTCAGCGTAACTGTAAATGAAGAAAAGAAGGGGGAAGGTACCTTCATTAATCCGACAACGGCCGTATCTGAGACGCTCGCTCAGGGGGGCCAGCAGGATGGGACAGACAGGCAGGAGACAGCGATGCTGGAAAGTCCAGAGGATGGGCGTAGTGGCGGGGTTGTGGCAGCTTCGAGCTCTGGTGACTTAGAGTCGGTAAGACACACTGAAGCAAGCATCGGTGATTCAAAGGAGGTAGAGGTGAAGATGGAAACTGAACAGGCTTGATCTTTACGCTTGATCTAACACAAAGACGGCAGACTATACGGGCACCTTAGCATTTAAAGAACATGCAATATAAGGGTGCCGATCAACAAAAAGGGTAATAACAGATGCATAAAGCCATCGAACAAAAATCATCACCTAAGTGTAACACTGGCGGTAGGCCATTCATCGTCCAAAGTAAGAACAGTGGAAAGCTGAGGAGCTGATCGCAAATTCCACTCAGATCCGTAAATGTGATTGGATTGGCTGCACAAATTGTTGGGCTTGAGTGGCACTTGGGTGTTGATGGATCCCCATAGAAGCGGGTTGCTGCCCTAGGGCGCCCGATGCTGGTTGTTGGGTACGCTCGACTGCATTTGAGACCGAGATGCTAGATCCCGAAGTCGTCTTTGAGTCCCTATTTTCGAGGTCTCTGAGATCGATTCTCAACATTCGCGGTTGTCGTTCCCAAGCTTCAACGTCCCAAACCGTGCATAGCGTTCCATCCATTCCGCTTTGTCGCAAATTATCTGGTTGACCTGGTTCCATGTTTATCCATAGCCTTTGTGTCTTGTGATATCTCCATCCACGATTATACCTATGAAATCATTAGCCATATAATCCCGTAGTATAGTGCTATACCAACAGCTCCTGTGCGGCCATATCCTGGAATGTGTCACGCGGCATGGCATAAAAAGTGAAGAATAAAGTTTCATCACTGAATTGGGCAGCCTTTTTTGCGTCAGGCGGAGGTGGAGCGACATTATAACATGATGGAAGATGGTAATTAGGCTCTGTTGCTGGTTCAACAGATGGATAATCTGCCCATGGTGTGGCGAATTTTGGGTATAGGCTCCTAACGTCAAACGGTCAACATACACGATCACATAAATAACGGCTGCAAGCCAACCCTGGGTTATCCAACTCCATGCCTAACAGCCCTAGGTCTTGTCCGCTTGATAGGACGTCGTCTGTCCGTTGTCGAAGTGCCCGCACCAGTGCTAATAGCCCCCACCGGTCTGCCGCAGAATGTAGAACCTGATCTGCTGGTGTATGTGGTTGAACTAGTTGCTGTTGATTAGTGGTTGACGTTGGGGCTAGTGATGCAGCGTCCTCTGCAGAAGTATGTCTCATCATAGGCAATATCACAAAGGAGCGGTCTCTCTAAACAAACCTTGCTGAGGCTGACCCGGGGTACCTTGCTGTATTGGTTGCTGTAGTTGCTGTGGTTGTTGCGTAAATGATGGTGTCTGGGATAATCCATTTGTTCCACTGGTGTACGCGTTGGCAGCTGTAGGATGATGGCTCCAGTTTGAAGGTGTTTGCGGGTTCTGTTTTATTCCAAACGCTTGCTGTTGTCTCTATGAGGACGAAAAAAGGGTGTCGTCGAACAATGGACATACTCGCTTGTCATCGGCCTGTAGCATCGGATTCCGCAATATCGATATCGACTGATGATTCTGCTGCTGTGGTGCTTGATAACCATTCATTCCTTGAGATTGTAAGTGAACGTCGTGTGCCGTTGTTTGGCCACCTAAGGCCGGAAAGTCATCTGGGTTGGTAAAGTCTCTTGGGACGCCGTTCCCCAGAGACTGGCTTGCCCCCTGACCAGACGAAGGATGATGCTGAGCCTGAGCAGCATACGATGCACTTGTATGAGCAACACCAGATGCCAGATTTGTTGTCCCTGAACCTACTCCCGACGTTGCTGATGAACCAACGGCTCCTAAAGCAGGAAAATCATTTAAATCTAGCTGCTGAGAGTCTAATATCAAGTTCATTAGCTGTTCACAAAGACACGCCGGGGCATAGGAGCTGACCGTTCGCGGACTGCGAATGTGTATTGGACGCGAGCATTTGGGACTGTTGTAACGATGATGCTTGACTCTGCGGTTGAGATAACGCATTCGAAAACCCATATGGAGCGGTTTGCGTCTGCCTAAGGAATGGGACATGTCCCGTCGCCTGTGGAGGCCCAGCGCTAACGACATTCGGTGTTCTTTGTCCTGGAATAGCATTAGAATAAGGTATTCCTGGTCGATTCTGGTTTAATGTTGGATATTGCGGATATTGCGTGCGGTACATATCGGCGTTGGGTTCAAGCTTGTCTTAGGCTCAACTCTATCCTGCAATAGGCATCTTAACAAATTCTAAACCAGAAAAAATCTAATTAAGACAATCGTATATTGAAAGTGCTCTCGACAAGTTCTGTTGAGAGGTGCCCTGTGAAGAGTGGCGCAACCAGAGTTTATATCGAGCCAAAAGGGATTCGCGCTCTACAAAGGGGGAAATTCCTGTTCTAGACCAGAAAGAAAACTCTTAGAAGAGGATAATCGTTATGTAAAGATAATGAGAAGTGCAATAGACGACGCAACGGTGATGCGTGTAAAGGAGTGATGGTCGCGGTGAACGACATTAGCTATGGACCCAGATGGAGACCATGTATGGGTAAAATAACCCAAAGAGCGAGCGTGGTATCACCGACGAGAGAATACGACGGCGCAGACGATGATAGGGACATAGATTACAGTGCTGACCACTGTTGCAATCAAACATCTCTTCCTCCACAGTCTTGCTTGGACTTCGTCGAACTCTGTCGGGTCAGTCCAGAGGCCACTGTTGCTTCGTTCCATAACGCCCAGACTGGGGGCCGGAGCTTTCTCTCCAGACCTTCCTCTACGACGAATGGGGATGAACAGAGCTGCCCACCAACACAGCGGCATAAAAAATCCCATTAGAAATAGCCAGGCTTGTATGGGCATCTCATCTCTATCAAGAATCCACGAGTCTGCCCACGCTTCACTCCTTCGACGACGTTGAACACGGTTTTTCAACGGGTGTTGATATCGCATCCCACTATGTCTCTTCGAGGCTGCAGACATACTGACAGAAGGGGCCCGAGGAGTCAGGATGGCAGATACAGGGATGGAAACGGCGGATGCATTGTGATGCATCCCTCTATGGCTAGTAGAGCCTTTTCCAGCACCCGTTCCGGGGCGTGATGAACCGACTGAGTGGACGGATGGTGCCCCCGAACGGGATGCCGAGTTCGATGTCCGTAGTGGGAATACATCTCGCTCCGAGGCATTTGAGGATAGCTTCATACGCTTTCGGTGATAAGAGGAAGGTGCTAAACATATTTGCATCAGAGGATGAATAAAGCTGCTGGTGTTATAGACGGGAACATACCGTTGGAATCAAATCGTGGGCGATAGCCCCTTTGATCTTGAACGACTATTTCATCGGACTCATCACCGTCGGTGGCCTTTCTCTTTCCCATGACTTTGAGGCTTGATTTCCGAGTATGCGTCTCTACGCCTGCGACACCTATGCCACTTGCATGTGCATAACCATCTGGTGATCTCATCTCGAAGAGTTGACTCAGACGATTCGGTACGGCACTCATTGGCGATGGCCGCGGTGTCGGACCTGTAACAGCGACATTCGGAACTTGTGATTCGTTCTGTTCCTCCGGATCTACAGCAGTGGCACTGGTATCCTGATGAGCATGAGCGCTCGTTGACGCGATTGGTGGCATATCCTCTTGCGAAGGGAACTTCTGCAAATTGGACGAGCCCGTAGACATAACAATGACTGGAGAGGGCGGTCTGATCCCCGGCAATACATCCACAAGTTGCTTCTGCTCCTTCACTTCTACAAGTTGCCTGCCGAAAGAGCTACGACGAGGAAGCGCTTTGGCACCGCTGGAGGTACTCGAAATAGATCGGTGCCTACGCCTTTCGTCGTTCATCGCCCTACTCGACCGTTTATCATGGGAGCCAGCCAATGGTGAGCTGCGCTTAGTCAGGTTAGAAACCTCGTCGCCGCTAGGTCCAAAAGAAGCCCTATTTGGGAAAGGAAAATCGAGTGACCAAGCCGTCCCAGGCGTAGAAGCGAAATCATCCTTGTGTGTTACTTCATTCGAGTCGTCGCTGACGAGCGAAGGGACGGTGTGACGAGTGCCCGTAGGACTACCAATATTGGTATACTGTTCAACGGAGCTATCGGAGGAGAGGTGTAGCCGGGGTTGAGCGGAGACGTGAGGTGATGGTGCCGGGGACGATGTCTCGAGACTAGGGAAAGGCCTTGATGGCGAATGTGAGTGAGCTGATGATTGGATATCGTTCTCCGGCTGTTGCTGCCCCCCGCTTCCACTTTGATCTTTCGGGTGTGGATCTACTTCAGTAGACCGTTCGTCTTGTATTAGTTGATCTACGGAAGGAGTACCAAACTCGGAAACGAAGAGAGTTTCCGCAACCGGCCGTGCTGGAGCTTGCCGCCCAAAGGTAAAAGGTAAAGATGACGCAGAGACGGGTCCCTCGGATTTCATGACTGTGGTCCGAGGTGGATAAGTTGCATCTTTATGGTCGGGTGTAGATGGTGATTGATTGAGTACGGAAATTTGTTGAGCACTGGGAGTGGAAGGAGTATTTTCCTGTTGCTGTTGAGATGGCGGTATTCTATCGTTCAAGTCTGGAGGACTGTTGTCGTGACTGTCGTTATTACCTAAGGGGACCCTAGAATAAACTAACTGCTCTGTAGAGGTGCGTTGCCGTGCAGAGTTAGATCTGCTCAACGCGGTATGCTTCGGTGGAGGAGTTCTAGTAGCTGTAGTGGTAGTACGGGATCGAGAAGACGTTCTTGAAACAGTCGCGCTGCCCCGATTTATAGCCGCGCGGTCGTCAGAAAGCTGGGGTGCAATATTTTCCTTCTCCTTTTTACTTCTTCCGAAGGTTGACCAACCGCCTCCGGTACTGAATGGTACCGCTGAGAAAAGGGACAGGTTCGACTTGGGCAACAAAGTAGGCTCTGGTATTACGGGCTTTGCATCAGGTTGGTCATGTTCCGACTCGTTACTTTCACGAATAGTGTCCTCTTTTGGCTGGGATATCGATGAGGTTCTGTTGCGGTTGGCTACACGAGCGGATGGAACACGGACTCCGAGTTCATTTGTCGAAGCCCTTCGCGAGGCAGAAGGCGGGGGTAAAGTACTCGCGCTGGAAGTTAGGAGTTCTTCTTGATTGGGATGTATTTTACGAACACCACTGAATATTGGAGCTGCAGCGGCGTCGGGCGATGCTGTTTCAGTAGTGTTTGGAGAGGATATGGGCTGTTCGGCGATTGGAGAGGATATAAGTGGATTATTCTGTTTCTGCTGAGTTGATTGTGAGCGCAAACGGTTAAGGAAAGCCTGCATGAGCTAGATCTGGGAGGATGTCACGTAGCCAGAGGAGGAATCAGCGAGTTTCGGTGAGAGGAGAGATCATGAAATCTACCTATGAGATCAAGAACAACGTGCGCATTGGCTCGTGCTCTGCGAGACAGACAACCCAATCAGGCTTTAACCCACGAGGCGTAACACCTTGGTGACTGAAAGAGGAAAGAGAATATAGAAATAGGTCAAAAATGAAGTTGAGTCTGAGAAACTGGTATCTTGATGGAAGTCGAGGCGGTTGAGGTTGGGAACAAGTAGAATGGCCAAACAACTCTCAGCGGTTGCTCTTCGCTACATCACATCAGTCTGCCCTGCTGCAAGCCTCTCAACTGTCAGCCGCACAGCTCCTCGCTTCACTTTCCATTCTCACATTCGGGACGACTTCCAAAAAGGTCAATCCTTTGGCGCCGCTGTCGACGACCCAGACGATCACTGTGAATATCCCGACTGGATAAACGACTCGTCTATGGGAGTTCACCAGGGTCAATTCTGCAGCGTAGCCGATTACCCATAGGATTGTCCACCTAAGGAAGGAGTAGACCAATAATACAAATCCATATTTTCGTGGCCAAACGAGGCTAACACTAACCTTTTTATACGGCTCGTTGCTGTGGTGTTTGTCGTTCTACCCCTTGATCCTGTCCCCCGCCGGTGTAAATGGCCAGTCCCCTCGAAGGCCCATCGACGGAAGGAAACAGTATACCTGATGAAATGATGGATGGGGCATCCGTTCAACTTTGGATCTATGACCTCAGCTGGGGCTGGGCCAAATGGTTTGCGACGCTTCTCTGTCCCCGAAGTAATATAGATGGGATCTGGTGAGTCCAGGTTATATTCGACAGCGCTACCTTTCCTAAATTTTGAGAGGCATACTTCAATTGTCGTCCATGATAAAGAGATCTGGTTTGGGAACGGTATCACTATGGCCACGCCTGGTACATGCCATGTGGGTGGTGGGTTCTTTTTTTCGAACTAAATAAATCCTGACTGTGTTCATAGCTCGGTCCTCCTCACCAGATTATGGCCCTAGGTACCACTCAAATTGACCAGAGTACACTCGAGGTCTTCTTGGAAGAAATAAAGGAGTACTATGCAGCGGAGCAGTATCACCTACTAGGTTGAGTCTATTCTATATTTTAAGTATTCCACTCACCTCTGAAATTTCACTTATAGGATTCAATTGCAATTCCTTCACCAACCTATGCGCGCAATTCCTGACTGGGAATTCCATCCCTGACACTATTCGAGACCTGCCCATCGACTTCATCTCAACAACTCTTGGTTGGATGGCGAGCCCTGCTATTCAAGCGCTATACCAGCGTACAACTGAGCCAATTCATGATCAAAGTGTATCGAGGATTTCGAGACTCGCACGCTTTCTCCCTGCATGGTCCTCTTTCGGCAATGGAAGCCCCGATCAACAAGCCGAAAGTTCAAATATGGCTATGATTGCTCAAGATCAATCAAATACCGACACCGGTGGGGCGCAGATTATGCACATCGCAGTCCTTGAGCAGAGCACAGGGCGTGTCCTGGTTATTCTTACAATTCCTAGACCCGATATTAGTGCATCGTCAGAGCCACTATGACCAGAGCAACAGGAATTGGACCACATCTGCTCATCAGCAGCAATGTTCAGGAGCTTGCACGATGCCTTTCGATGATTTATGTTACATCCACTAGGAGAACACTGGTTTACTTCTCATTACTCGGGTCTCTCATGACATCCTACACGGTACGTAGAGCTTCTATGTCTTCCTTTGAAAGTCCGTCTAATCTTTGTAGAAGATAGTCTACCTATAGTGGGTCCTGCGTCAAGATTGCATCATGAACAGTCAGAAGGGACACGGACCTCGACCTCCTTTGTCAACGGTATCAAGAAATTTTCATACAATTGCTCAACTGCGTCGACATCTACGCGAAATCGGCCCTTCCTCACCTCCCCGATTTTCCCATCTCGGCCCACGTCTCCGTCTATAATCAGAGGTTCGCCTTGCAAGTCCAATTCTTGGGAATAGAGAGTGGCCTTTTTGCGGACACGGGCGAGCAAAGCACGTTCTACCTCGGGTTTGACGATCAACGCTTCGAGGGCTACTCGGTTTGGCTTAACAATGTGTGGAATGAAGTCTGAAGGTTTGCTCCTAAATTTTGATTCCGATACGAATTTCCCTGATAATAGACAGGTTTTTACAGCTGGTCATAGCTAGCGGAAGGAGACTACGCACCGTAATGCACGCGCTTGCTCATCGCTTGAAGTAGCTCTACATCGACGGTAGCAGCACTTCCGTAGTTTCCATCATCGTCAAACTCCGATTCCCCTTTGATTCCCCTTGCCCGATTTGCGGTGGCGATTGCAAGTGTTGCGTTATGTGTTATCCTCGGTATACAAGTATGCACATAATACGACAGAATGGATTTGTTCACGTTCACATCGTTCGGATGCAAGATCTTGGGATAACTGAGTGGCGGGATGATGGGAGGAGGGAGGTCTGCCGTAAATGGAGTCTCATCCGGGCTAAATATCTAATGAGATTTCGAAATTTCTAGCATAAGGTCACCATCACCTTGTAAATCGTCTTGCTTTGGCTGTAAGTTTCTTTAGATCAGATCGTTCCAGTCTACCATAGATAGAACCGTACCTTGAAACGTTTCCGTCTCTTTTAGAAACCATTCGAGCCATGATCTGTCGAAACCATGCTCCTTCAATGCTGGGATTCCGTCCTTTGCGTAACATTTAGGATTGTGTGCAAATTGGGACCGTTCAATCAAAGCTGTTCAAGCGGCGATTAAGGATCGAGACGTTTGTGGCTTATTTCCCAGACATTTTCGCATACTGGGGAATACAGCGATGCCACTCACAGAACAAAATCGTATCCTCTAGACGGACGAGGACGGATCGTATCCTGTCCAAGGACAATGGATCCTCAGAGTTCATAAAGTTCTGCATTACGGATATATCGAAAGCTATATGAATGGCCTTTGAGGTTAGAATCGTTTGTCGGACTGGTCGGTCGTAGTGAGTGAGTGGCGACCAAGTTTCATACGCATTCAATCCACGACTTCACTCGTCGAGTATCTGATGGAACTAGAAATCATGTACAAGCTCGGATACTGCCATATGTGGTGGTCGACCGCAAATTATATAGCAGGGACTCTCAGTCTCTCGAGTTTCGGCTAGATTTCCTGACTGTTATCAGTATATCAAGGCAACTAACGTCATTACCATAATGAAGGCCGAAGTATGAAATTTTGGTTCATAGTTTCCTGCTTCAGATAGTCTTCCAAACCAGTGCCACCTTGTCCTCCGATCCTCACATTTTCACATTTTCGACCCTCCCATCACCGACAACAAGTTCGATCCCTTCTGGGATTTGGGATAGATGTACGAAGGATGGCGGGAATTATGGCCTTTATTCCCGTTTCTACGACTCATAACTGCGCTTTTGTAGCCCTCAAGTCGTTGTAGTCAACACGTTTCTGTAAGTCTTACCATTATAATAGATTTAGCTGCGTTTACGCGAACTAACACTTCGTTATAATCTAAATGAAGGTCAGTGGACAACACCAATCGTATCATTATCATGCACATTTGGACAATATACCCCCAGTGTCCTAATTGACCTACTTCGAGACAGGCAATTTGAGGTTGAGCAACGAGTCCAGTTATGGCCTCAATTCGCGTTATTAGAAGTTTAAGAGGTCAGTGTCATAGCAAGGGAGGTATACTAGATCGATGATTAACCGGGCCAAGAAGAAACACTGGGTTTGGATCCGACGACAACTCGCTGATTTCTCGATGAAAGCCATATTCAAGAGAAATAGGAATAAAAAGCAGAAAAAAATATCCGAGTCGTCCTCTTACGTACCATCAGAATTACAGCCTGTGCCAGGTACAAGTACCAACGACGATACTACCCAGCAGACTCTTCGCGCGCAGTCTTCAAAGACCTACAAGGATGTGAGCGAGTTATCAGAGCAGTTCCTTGGTATTGTCAAAGAGATCTCCGAAGCGAATGATCTACTCTCGCCACTCAAATCAGCTTGTGCTTTGATGATCAGGGGGATCCAAACGATAAGGGTACGCCTTTCGGCCCGATACTAGAGCAATGAGTTGAATATATCCAGAATGTTCACCAGAACAGGTCTAATTGGATGGATTTATGTGACGAGTTGGAGGGACATCTGCAGCAACTGGAAATACATAGAAGCGAGCTTCAGGAGAGACCAGGCGACGAAAGCAACAGCTGCTTGAAGGCATTAGGATACTACCTCAGGTATGGATAACTGCTCCAAGCAACCATAAGTTCTTAGACACTCCGTAGTACCACCGCCGATCTGATCGAAATTGCAGCTAAGGCCAGTGAGGGGGACAACAAGGCGCTGTCGTCAATCAAGCGTGCCGGTATGGCTCAAATGGAGAAAGGAGAGCTTGACCGACATCGCGAAAGGATGGAAACTGCATGGCAGTTATACTCTGTATGATCTTATCTCGCCCGTTATATCCGGTTCTGAACCGCCATCAGATTGAGATGAAAAGACTGATTGCACTCAAAGTGAACGATGTTGGAGACCAAGTCGAAGCATACGAGAAAGCTGACACGACAACGATGTCTGCTCGGAACACTGATGATGGTTAGTCAGAATACAGTTCTCACACATCTCGTCTCATAATGATATTGTAGATGGAACGGTTGGGCCCGAGTCCAAGATTGCATACGGGTATCGCGTCGACTTGTGTGAGGAAGGCACGAGGATAGAAATCTTAGACGCCATGAGGAATTGGGCGACTAACTCCGAATTCACGAGGCAGATATTCTGGCTCAATGATGCGGCCGGGACGGGGAAATCGACAATTGCGGCAACGATGGCGAACGAATGGTCGATCGACAAACGCTTAGCCGGACGATTTTTCTTCTCACCAAACTCCAGAGTAACACAAACGACAAAGGAATTCTGTCTCTTTGTAGCCAACGACATTGCACGACACCAGCCTTCCTTGGCTCACACTATCTATGGTGAAATCAAGTCGATATCGTCTGAACAGCACGTATGGTTCGATGTCAAGCTCCAACGACTGATCATCGACCCGGTCGGAAAGCTTGAAGGGGATGGCTACGTATTCATTGTTGTGGATGCGTTGGACAACTGCGTACTCAGTGAGGAACGGGTGGGATTACTGAATAGTTTTATTCGGCACCTCCCATCGGCTCCTCGTCTGAAACTCCTTTTGACGAGTAGACCAGTGCAAGACATCGCTGATGTCTTGATATCATCCCCACTCGTTCATGGCTCTGATCTCCAGCTACTCAACATCCGTAATTCTCATCATCCAGATGTGGCCCTCTATGTGGAGAAGCGGTTGAGGAGTATCTCTTCCGACGATCGAGCGATGATTATCGCAAGGTCGGGTGGATTGTTTCTCTATGCAGCGACTGTATGTCGGATGCTGGAGAGGACCCGACACCGAACCGACATCCTCAAGATTATTTCAGACATCGGAGTCAATGACAAGCTTGAAAGAAGGATGGATATGTTATATCTATCTATTTTGAAGCAGGCACTAATTGACAGGGATGCAGGTGACATGATGATGAGCGTCCTTTCAATGATTATCGTAGCATACCAGCCGCTATCCAGTAACACAATCGGTCGATTTCTCCCGGGTAATATCTATGTCGAAGATTTCGTTCAAGATCTTGGTAGCGTACTCAAGGATGGTCATCCAGATCGACCGATCAAAGTGCTACACCCGACATTTCGAGAATTCATTTTATCGAATGAAGATCGCGCAAACGGGTTTCTTCTTCATTCAGCTCAATCAGCTGCAGAAATGGCGTACGCATGTATATCTACGCTTGAACACATGCTGGAAGACGATTTGTTTCATCCAGTCAAATCTAGCCGTTTGCTTCCTCGGAATGAGGATATAAAAGACGTCGACCGGTTGGTCCACAAATCAACGACGGCGGCAGAACAATATGCTAGTGTATTCTGGGCTCATCATGTGGCAGCATCAGAAATATCTCAGGACTTGCTGTCTCGAGTGACAACGTTTCTCTCTCGGAAGTATTTGAATTGGGTGGAGTTTATGAGCTGGAGAGGGAGTATTGGATGGTGTATTGAAGGATTATCTCGGCTACGGCGGACCATCACTAATCTAATGGGAAGTAGTAACAACACTCAGGTCTGTATTATCACTTGGTTCTCCAATGATTGGTGGATGTTTCTGATCGTCAATGATACAGGGTTCAGTAATCGTTCGACACGCCCATCAATTCCTTGTACAGCACCAATCAATGATCATCGATTCCGCTCTGCAAACATACTGCATGGCTCTTTTCTTTACGCCGCCAGAGTCTCCTCTCTTTGCAGAGTATCGCGAGCGATATCGAGACCGGCAGCCCGACATCATTACATCGAGCAGCGTAGAATGGGAAGATCACGTCGTGCTGGGTGGTCATTCTGAAGCCATCGACCAACTCATATTCTCTCCAGATGGGTCACGCCTCATCAGCACCGATTTAAACGGACGATTGCAGCTGTGGGACACGGTGACAGGAGGAACAGTGGGGAAACCGTTTGATGACACCTCCCATGGTAGTTATCATGATCTCCGATGCACGTTCTCTCGTATTGGGGATCGGTTTGGATTTATTACCCAGAGAAAAGAGGTGCATATTCGTTACTCGATCAACGGGGAACCTATCATCCCAAGTACTCAATTGCGAGGCATATGTTACCCCATTTTCTCGTCGACAGTGTCCTTCATCCTCGTTGCAAAGGGCTCCTCCATTTTGCGACGGGATGTCATATATGGGCGGGAAGCCCAACTACTCGGCACAGGCGCAGATAATTTCTCCGTACATCAAATTTTCATCTCTCCGAACGACAAAATGATCGTCTGTGCAGGCGACTTTGGAGATAAGCACGACGAAGTCAACCACGCAACTTTATGGGAGCTGGATACCTTTAGACCCGTTGCCTCCTACAGCATATCTAGGTTATCTTCGTCGTACTATGTCGATATGAACATAGTATTCTCGCCAGACAGCAGTCGATTCGTTATTTGCCAACCAGGGTGTACATTCTTGCTATGCGAAGGGCAAACAGGCAAGCAAATATCACTTTCCCAAGAATTTTCGTCTTTTGGTCGAATTGGGACAGCAATTTTCTGTCCTTACAGTCAATACTTCGCATATACAGATCTCTCGAACTCATTATCGATCATAATCCGCGAGCAAAAGTCGGGTAGATGGATAGCGACACTCAAGGGGCACACTCAATCCATCATCCACTACTCATTTTCATCAGATGGCAGGCGCCTCGCCTCTATATCCTATGACCAAACCGTGCGAGTGTGGGATATCGAAACTGGAGCTGCATCAGAAACTATCTTCCCAGGATTTACCGGGGATATCCGCGTGTGTGGTTTGTCCTTCGACTGGGATCAACTTGCGTCGACATCGGCAGCAAATGGGCATCAGGTTCATCTCTACAGCCTCAAGGGTGGTGCAGTAGGTCGCAGTGATGTCGAGCTTGATGATATCACAATTACAAGCGATCATGTAATCCTTGGTACTGCCTTTGTTGACGCCCGCATCGCAGTGCGGAGTGGCTTAAATGGGGGCGCCCAGCTATGGGATACGGCTACCGGGGTTCAACTCGAATGCGTATTTCCTAGGGAATATGTAGTCGATGTTGCCTTCTCGCCTAATGGTAAACTGATCGCTGCCTTGACGGAGACTTCAGATATTTGGGTTCTGAATGCTGCAACTCTAAAGGTTTCACAGTCCTTCGAAATGACAGGAGTACGCCATAGAGGTGGCGGCTTATTCTTCTCGCCGGATTCGGATCTATTGGCAGTATACCATGCGGGGGCTGCACGTATTTGGAACTTGCGGACACAGAATAGGCTTGCAGGGATCCCCCGTTCTTCTCCATATACAAATATAGAGAACGAGTTGATCAAACTTTGTACTATCTCCCCCGACAATGCAAGGATCGCTGGGGTGGATAAAGGGGACAAACTTCATGTGTGGAAGATTGGCTCGGAAAATAAGGCGGGCCTACAGACTACCATCGGGAGATACTATTCACAGATATCTGCCAAGTTCAGCCCGATGGAACAGTACCTTCTTGCGGTAGTCAAACTATCATCCGAGATCACTCTATGGAGAATTGGCGAAGAGCTACAGCTCCTTACCAAGATCACACTACCAGACTCCATTCCCGGTAGAATATCATTCTCTTCTGATGGGACATATATGGCATACGAATCATTTTGCTGGGACATAGTTACCGCAATCCCCCTTTTGGCATATTCAGGGCAATCTCCACCGCCCTTCTTCAACTCAACCGGGCTACAAGCTCACTCGTTCCTCCGCTACGAAGATGGGTGGATATACTCCGCGTTTCCTCCACGTCGTCTACTCCCAATTCCAGCCGAACTTCAAAAATCCAACTTTACCAATTATTGGCACACTTTCCATGAACAAGCTATCTTAATTGATAGTCGTGGTAAACCAATCGTGATAGATTGTTCATCTGTATTAGCTGAAGCAAGGCAGAAATGACATTTGGTATCCACTTTCCCGTTCGCATCTCATAGTTTCATAATTATTCTACTGGAGTAACTATAGTAAATGGTCCCATGGCCAGAGAATTGCTTGTATTGGTTAATCTAAGGGGGGCCTGATGTCTTTGAGTCGAGAGTACGTAACCGAACAGCCTAGCCCTGGCCTCACCAACGTTTTGATCTGTACTATTGTCGACACGGCACCGCCGAATAAAACGGATGGGAACACTGCTTAGATTCATATAGCAGCCTATCCATTGGTTTCTCCAATGGTCTTCTGAACCCGGCGACATTGATTGTGCTGTGAGTCGCATTGTTCTGGACATGTTAATGACGCAAATGCTTACCCTGAAACCTTTTAGCGTAAATATAGTCGATTTTACAACGAGTTGGGTCAATGATTCTCGACTGAAACGACGCAAAAGGCACAATTTGATCCACCAATGAGAAATCGAGTTCTAGCACGGTAGCGAAGCATTTCATGTAATGTCAAGCGGACATAAAGTCAAATACAGCTCTTTTCATGATATTGGGCCATCAAGTCACCATGATCGCTGCTCTTGGAAGTCGACAACGACAATTGGTTCTCGATGAAGGCCTTATTCAGGAAGAATCAGAAGAAAAAGCAGAAGAAAGCAACCGAATCTTCACATCAAGTATCAACAGAACCAGTAGAACCACACCCCTTGCCGAGCACAAGCACGAGTATAACTACACAGCAAGCTGCTCCTCACCCGCAGCCCTCAAAGCCCCACGAAGATGCGAGCGAGTTATCAGAGCAATTCTTTAGTATTGTTAAAGAGATTTCAGAAGCGACTGATCTACTCTCGCCACTCAAATCGGCTTGTGCGTTGATGATCAGGGGGATCCAAGCGATGAGGGTAGGTCTTTTCACTGGGTAACAGAGCAATGGGCTGAATATATTCAGGCTGCTCACGGCAACACGGTTGCTTGGATAGAACTATGTGAACAGTTGGAGCATCACTTAGTTCAACTGGAAGCACATAGAAGTGAGCTTCAGAAAATACCAAGCATCAAAAACGACGGCTGTCTAAAGGCGTTGGAATACTACTTTAGGTATGGGCAACTATTTCACGGAATATATGAATTCGTAGAGTTCCCATAGTGTTATCACAGAAGTGATAAAAAACGCATCTTGGGCTATTTCTGGAGAAGAATCTAAGATTATATCATCGATAAAGCACTCAAGTGTGGCTCAAACGGAGAAAGAGGAGATGGGCCGATATCAAACCATGATGGAAAATGCATGGCAAGCATATTCGGTATGATCCTGTCTTGTTTGCTGCCTCTGATTCTGAAGTATTATCAGATTGAAATGAAGAGACTTATCACGCTCAAGGTGAAGGAAGTTGGCGACCAACTCGAAGAGTATGAGAAGGCTCACACCAGAGCAACACCTGGTCAGCTCCCTGAAGGTGACTGTGAGTCAAGCTAGAAATAAATTATCGTTCTCATGAGACTCTAGATGGTGTCGTTGGACCTGATTCCAAAATCGCATATGGAGACCGAATCGATTTGTGTGAGGAAGGGACGAGGGTGGAGGTTTTAGACGCCATTAGAACCTGGGCGACTGATTACGAGTCAAATAGTCAGATATTCTGGCTTAACGATGCGGCCGGGACGGGGAAATCGACAATCGCAGCAACGATAGCGAACGAGTGGTCGTTAAACAACCGCCTGGCTGGGCGCTTTTTCTTCTCACCAAACTCCAGAATAACACAGACAACGAAGGAATTCTGCCGCCTTGTATCCAATGACATTGCGAAAAATCAGCCTTCCTTGACCAAAACCATCCAAGACGAAATCCAGTTGGTATTATCGGAAGAACATGTGTGGTTCGAAGTACAACTCCAACGGTTGATCATCGATCCGGTCAGAACGCTTGAAGATGGCCGTGTATTCATCGTCGTGGATGCCTTGGACAACTGCGTGCTAAGTGAGGAACGGAGAGGATTGCTGAATGCATTCATTCAGCACCTTCCATCGGCACCTCGACTAAAATTACTTTTGACTAGTAGACCTGTTCAAGACATTTCGGATGTCCTCACATTGTCTCCACTCGTCCACGGTTCCGATCTTCAGCTCCTCAATGTGCGACACTCTTATCATCGTGACATCCATATATTCGTCGATAAGCGACTCTCCAATATCCCAAAGATCTCATACGAGCATCGTAAGATGATCATTGAGAAATCTGGCGGATTATTTCTCTATGCGGCGACGGTATGTCGCATGCTCGAGAAAGGCCGGCACCGACTCGATACCCTCAAAATAATTTCCGACATAGGATCTACCGATAAACTGGAGCGGAGAATGGATATCCTATACCTGTCGGTTCTCAAGCAGGCACTGATCGACAAGGACGCGGGTGACATGATGATGAGCGTCCTTTCGATGATTATTGCAGCATATCAGCCTATTTCCAGTAACACAATTAGCCGGTTTCTTCCTAACAATACTTACGTTGAGGACTTTGTTCAAGATCTCGGTGGCGTACTCAAAGACGGTCATCCAGACCGACCAATCAAAGTGCTACACCCGACATTTCGGGAGTTCATATTGTCTGACGAAGATCGCGCAAACGGTTTCCTTCTCCACCCCGCCCAATCAGCCGCAGCAATGGCCTATGCGTGTATATCCACACTTGAACATATGCTGGGAGATGGCTTGTTCCAGCTAGACAAGCCAGACCGGCTACTGGCTCGAAACGATGATATCGAAGGGGTCGATCGACTAATCCAAAAATCCACGACGGCGGCGGAACGATATGCCAGTGCATTTTGGGCACACCATGTCGCAGCATCAGATATGTCTCCAGACTTATGGTCTAGAGTTACAAAACTCCTCTCTCAAAAGTACTTGAACTGGGTAGAGCTCATGAGCTGGAGGGGAAGCATAGGGTTGTGTATTGAAGGATTATCTCGCCTGCGGCGTATCTCCAACAACCAAATAAATAGCAACAGGGATAGCCAGGTTCGTGTCATTTCCCGACACCCTATCGCTCTATTAAAGTGCCCGGCTGACGGTGATTCAGGATTCATTGATTGTTCGGCACGCTCACCAATTCGTCGTGCAGCACCAATCAATTATTATTGAGTCAGCCTTACAGACATACTGTATGGCGCTCTTCTTTACACCACGAGATTCTCCCCTTTTCATGGGATACCGGGAGCGATATCGCGACCGGCAGCCCAAAATCATGACACCGAGTAGTGTAGAATGGGAGAGTCATATTGCTTTAGGTGGACATTCGTCTATAGTCTACCAGTTAATATTCTCTCCCGATGGATCACGTCTCATCAGTATCGACCAAGAAGGGATACTGCAACTTTGGAATACTGAGACGGGCTCGTTGGCTGGAAAGCCATTTCGAGGTGGCAAAAAGAGTGATATACCAGTCACCGGTGGATGTAAATTTTCGGTAGACGGACAACAATTTGGTTTCTGGAACGATCCAAGTGGACTACATATCCGTTACTCTTATAATGGAGAGCCCGTTTTCCCCCCTCTACCCTGGCCTGCTGCGTGGCCCTTTACATTCTCATCGACTCTTTCACACTTTATCGGCGCCAAGGATTCCTCCATCACCCAATGGGATATCAAGCACGGTATGGAGGCTCAGAAAACTCGTCACGCTGGAGCGGGGTTCAAATGTGATGAGGTTGCCATCTCACCCGACGATGGCATGATTGTCATTGTAGGATGCCATGAAGAGGAAAAGATAACGAGGGGCCAGATACTTCTATGGCGCCTGAGTACCTTCCAGCAAGTGGCATCTTGCGAGCTACCTCGGGTACCTCATTATCCTCTCGACTATGTTGGTACCTCCTTCTCGCCCGACAGCGGTCGCTTCGCTATTGGGATAATCCACGGTACCGAGAGCATACCCGGTACTGCAATATTATACGATGCAAAAACCGGCAAAGAGATAGAAGTCATGCAGGGAGTCCATCTTCGCGCGAGATGGACACCTGTCGTTTTCTGTCCTCTGAGTCGCTATCTGGCGCATAATAGCTGGAAATTCTCAATTGTAATAAGAGAGCAGAAGACGGGGGAAACTATCTCAACCCTCTATGGGCACAAGGATAGCATCATCCATCTCAGCTTTTCCCCTGATAGTAAACGGCTTGCATCTGTTTCGTCTGATCAGACGCTACGGGTGTGGAACGTTGAAACTGGAGAAGCGCTAAATACCATTCTTTCCGGGTACACCGGAATTGTCCGCTATTGTGCATTGTCTCTTGACTGGGATCATTTTGCGTCAACAGCACCCCTTCATCCGATACGACTCTATGACATGCGGGGTGGTGCGTCCGGTCGAGATAGCGCAGAGCCAGCGAATAACGGAGGGATGGGGGACTATGCGATCATTGGCGCGGCTTATATGGACTCGATTGTTGCCATACGGAGCCAGACAGATGCTGGAGCTATGCTCTGGGATACATCCACCGGCACAAATAGAGTGCATACCCTTCCTACGAGGGACTATGTTGTTAGTGTCGCCTTCTCCCCGAATGGCGAAATGATTGCTGCCGTACTCTCAGCTCCGATCTTACGAATCTGGGACGCCAAAACCTTCGCATATACGAAAGACTTCGAAGTGGGCATAACAAGGCATAGAGACGGGGGCGTCTTTTTCTCACCAGATTCGACACTAATTGGAGCGTACCACACGGCCTCTGCTACCGTGTGGGACGTGAAAACCGAGCAAATAATGCTGTTATATTCTAGTTCAGCACTATACGACTACGACTTCGTGAAGCTCTGTGCCATTTCCTCTGACAACTCGAGAGCCACCGGCGTAGATCATAGGAGTCTCGTCCTTGTATGGGATCTAGACCCTATCACTAACAGAAGTGTACAAGTTACTCTGTCCAAGCACCGCTCGGAGCCTTCTGCAGCATTCAGCCCAACAGATCCATCCCTTCTAGCAGTCACTCTACTACCTGACATCATGCTGTGGCGGGTTGCTGAAGAGTTGCAGCTCATTATGAAAATAGAAGCACCAAAGGGTCTCTACGGGAAACTTTCGTTCTCCTATGATGGTCAATACCTCGCATATGGGCCATTAGTTTGGGACGTGTCCACGACTTCTCCAGTCCTCTATGCTGAAGACTTACCACCGACATCATTCAACGCCATTGGTTTACAGGCGCATTCTTTTTTATTCTATAAGGATGGGTGGATCTGCTCGGCCTTCCCCCAGGGCAGTTTACTCCCCGTTCCAAGTGAACTTCGGGGACTGGAGATGACGCGGCACTGGTATGCATTTGGTGAGAAGGTCATTTTCATGAATCAGTTTGGAGAGCCTATATTAGTCGATTTGTCGTCGATATTGGCTCAAGCGAGGCAATGATTTCCTTCTCCAATCTCCCACATCCATGTTTCCGCTTCATTGTGTATCGAATGCAAAATCTGTACCAATAAACGAAACTCCTTCTGGATGACCCCAAGCTCATTAAATATGAAGTTGTCAGCAACATTGTATAGGTTCGCTCTGGGGGTTCATTGTCATTGTCCAACCTCCGACTCTGACGCTTCAACTGAGCACAACTGAAGGAGTGTAGCGGGCATAACGAACCAAAACAAGCAGCATATAGAACTTCGTTCTTCTCATTGCTCTAATCTCTATATGTTGGTCGCCAAGGACACTTCTACCTAAATATTGCTTCTATCAATCAGACAGGAATCATCGCCGAATGGCTGGTACGTAGCATAGCTTTTCTTGTAGCCAAACATAAGCCCAGATAGCTTGTTGTTCGTCATGTCATGCTAACCTCAATTCTTTGTTCTGAACTCATAGATTGTACGGGAATGGCCCCAATGGCTCGTATTGTGTAAAAAATATGGGACGTAATCAAGTCCGACAATATTATAGATGAGGAAGAAAGCCACGCTCAAACGCAGTAATCTGAACTCCAGATCCTACTTGCGACACAACCTCGATTCGTATTCACTGCAAATGAGCAGGATATTCCAGAGGAAAGAAAAGAAACAACAAGGAACGGAGAACCTCGAGCCTATCGAAGGGCCAGAAGTAGTTTCCCCATCAAGTCGTAACGTGGAACCCGAATTGTCGCAGGAATGCCAGCCTACTGCATCACAAACGAAGAGCCCCAAACCTCCTAGTGATTCCAATGAACGTAGTAAGGCTATTGAGCTGGACAACCACGCAAACGAAATGGTGCAGCAGCTACTATTATTCACCAAAGAGATCTCTGAAGCCACTGAACTACTGTCTCCGCTGAAATCGGCATGCTCTCTATTGATCAGGGGACTTCAGGGTGCACAGGTATCTATATCCATAATCTGAGGAACGTTCTGATCGAAATCGTCAGATCGCACAAGACAATCTTATCGCTTGGAAAGACCTTTGCGAGGATCTATCACTCCACCTCTCCGAGCTGGAACGATACAGAGATGCATTAGATGGAGAACCCGTAGCTGCTGATAAAGATTGTTTGGAAGCTATAGAAGCCTATATTCGGTGAGGCCTAATCCTCTTTCCGTCCATTGAAGGATTATTCATAATTCCCTCTAGCGTGATAGTAGAGGCAATTGAGAAGGCGAGATATGCGCTCCAGAGCAAAACTAGTTTTCTGCAAAACCTCCAGAATGCGGGAATGGCGCAAAGTGGAAAGGAGGAACTAGAGTACGAACGTGTGAGAATATCGAATGCATGGCAAGTATACCGTGTATATTATATTCCTTTGGAAAGAGTTCTTGATTTGACGTGCGAGCAGGTCGCAATGAACAGGGTGATTTCACACAAGGTGGACAAAATTGCTAAGAATCTCCTGGAATTCGAAGATTCTCAGCTTGTAGAGACGTCTTTGAGGAACGTCCGGGACAACTGTGAGATGATACGACTCCCGAAGTTCGAATCTGACAAATGATCCTTAGATGGTTTTGTTGGGTCAGGTTTTTCAATGGCATATGGCGAGAGGATAGAAGTATGCGAGGAGGGAACCAGAGTGGATATCTTGGCAGCCATTCGAGAATGGGCTGTCGATAGAAACACGCAACAACAAATCTTCTGGCTTAACGATGCTGCTGGAACAGGAAAATCGACTATTTGTGCCACACTAGCAAAAGAGTGGCTTACTCACGGTCACCTAGCTGGTCGATTCTTTTTCTCTCCCAACTCCGCCACAACTCAGACGACCAAAGAGTTTTGCCGTGCAGTCGCCGAAGACATAGCTGTGAACCAACCCATGCTTGCGACTATGATAGAAGATGCGGTCAAAGTGACGCCCCTAGATAGACGTGCGTGGTTCGATGTACAGCTTCGTCAGCTGGTGATTGAACCGCTACAAAAACTCAAATCAGACGGTTGCGTATTCTTGGTTGTGGATGCGTTGGACAACTGCATCGCTATGGAAGAGAGGATGGAGCTTTTGGAAGGGCTCCTGCGGTATCTTCCATCGATCCGCCACCTAAGGATCTTCCTGACAAGCCGTCCTCTACAAGATATAGCAGATGCCCTCGTAGGGTCCCCATTCATCCACGGGTCCGACATCCAACTACTCAATGTCAACAGCTCTTACCACCACGACATCAACATATATGTCGAGAAGAGACTCACGCGAGTTCCGACAATCTCGTCGGAACACCGCGAGATGATCATTTCGAGGTCTGGAGGGCTGTTTCTCTTCGCGGCAACGATCTGTCGTATGCTCGAAAGAGGTCGCCACCGATCCGAAGTCCTCAAAGTTCTTTCGGGCATGAATACAACAGACAAGTTGGAGCGAAGGATGGATATCCTCTATCTTTCGGCCCTTAAGCAAGCACAGGTCGATAAGGAGGCGGACAAGATGATGATGGGCGTACTCTCCTTGATCATTATCGCCTACCAACCCCTTTCGATCAACACCCTCAGTAAATTTCTGCCTGATAACGTCTATGTGAACGATTTCGTTCAAGATCTTGGTGGTGTCCTTAAGGACGGGAATCCCGACAGACCAATCAAGGTATTACACCCGACATTCCGAGAGTTCCTACTATCGAACGAGGATCGTGCAAATGGTTTTCTCGTCAATGCACTTTCATCGAGTGGTGCGATGGCTATCGCTTGTATTGACACTCTGGAACGTATCTTAGACGAAGATATGTTTCAACTCGACAAATCAGGCTCATTAGCAGTACGAAATTCCGATATCGTTGACATAGACAAGGTTATAAATACGCGCACAAGTCCAGCAGACCGATATGCGAGCGCGTTTTGGGCGCATCACGTTGCAGCATCGGACGTCACCCCGGGTCTCTGGTTGAAGGTTCTACGATTCCTCACACTCAGGTTTCTCAACTGGGTAGAACTGATGAGCTGGAGAGGAAGCATCGAAACATGCATTGAAGGTCTATCGCGTCTATACGCGAGATCGAGAAAAGAGATATCCAACGAAGAGAATGATCTTGTCAGTCCTTCTCCAGTTCTTCTCCTTCCGTGCTCATCAATTACAGACGTCAAGACGTTCACTCGTGATTCGCTATGCTCGCCAGTTTGTCACTCGACACCAGACATTGATCACAGACTCAGCCCTCCAAACATATTCTATCGCTCTATTCTTCACACCGCATCGATCTCCCCTATTGACCAGCTTTCGCCAGCGGTACAGTTACCGACTGCCTCGCATTATCACCTCTTATGTTAGCGAGTGGGGCAGCTGGACAACAATAGGAGCTCACTCTGCTCAAATCTACCAGCTCCTATTCTCTCCCAATGGCTCGCATCTCGTAAGCGCTGCAGGTGATGGTTTGGTGCAGCTTTGGAACGGCGCAACAGGTGGTCGAGTTGGGAAGCCGTTCCAAGGAAAACCCGATCATCGTCTCAAGGACACCTCGGAGTGCCGCTTTTCGGCAGATGGGACGCGATTATCTTTCCTACGCGAGCGCGAAGAGCTCCATGTTCGCTTCGCTCAAACCGGAGAGCCCATTATACGTCCTCTTCAATCACACCGTCTGTATGCGCTCACGCCAACAATGAAGCAGCTATTTTCAGTTAACGGATCCTCTGTTAACAGACGGGATATAGGCAGGGATGCTTCCTCTTCGCAGCACATTGGGACGTTGCCGGAGGGTTTTGAGGCCAAGAAGATTACACTTTGTCCATACAGTCGATGTATCGTCTGCTTGGGACATTTTAAGGACGCCTCAGATGTGATGAACATGTTTATATGGGAAGTCGACCCATTTAAACAGATCTTCACCTATCAGCTGAGCAAGCTGAAGTCGAACCCATTCTACACGAGCATTGATTTCTCGCCAGATGGCTTTCAATTCGCTATCTGGCAAGAATATCTCAGCATACTGTATCTCTACAGCTTCCGGACTGGGAGGCTTGCACAAGTAGGCGAGCAATGGGACCACTATAATCACGTCATGTTTAGTGCCCAGAGTCAACACCTAGCATGTGCCTCCCGTGACTCTGGTAATATCATCATACGAGAATCAGAAACCGCAAAAACGGTTTCAACCCTTCCCACAGATAATAGGGATGAAGTCATTTGTTTGTCTTTCTCCTCAGACGGCAAACGACTTGCATCTGTCTCTAAAGGGCGGATATTCCGGATATGGGCTTTCTTGTCTGGAGACCTGCTGCAAACCAAGAATATTGAATATCCAGCACGGATCGACCTCGTTGCTTTATCCCCTGGCTGGGACCAGTTGGCAATTGCATCTGCAGACAACCAGATACACCTTTTTGACTTGCAGGAGGAATCGGAGAACGCAACTTCCAGTGTTCCAGGACCGGAAAATGACACTCTTGGCACTGTGAAACTCAAGAAACACCCTCGTTACGCCATTTTAGGCGCGTCGTTTGTAGACTCACTAGTAGGCATCCGGGATGAAATCACGGGAATTCATCTTTGGGACACGTCAACTGGGAAAACCTACGCACGTCTCTCAACTCCTAGTTACGTGTCTCATCTGGCCTTCTCCCCTGATGGCCAAATGGTGGCCACTTTATGTACTACATCAGTCATAAATATTTGGAATGTCCAATCCCTGGACGTAATCGAAGATTGGCTCGATATTTTCCTTGGTATGGATACCGACAAGGGCCGACTCTTCTTCTCCTCTGACTCAAGATTGCTGGGGGCTCACCACTCTGGACACGCTCTCCTGTGGGATATACAGGAAAGAGAAAAAGTGTGGTTCTATGCGGACGTTCGAGAGGAGGAAGAATGGCACTTTCGACTCTACGCACTATCTTCTGACAATCGGAAGGTTGCTGGGGTGATTCGAGCCAATCAGTTGATGGCTTGGAACCTAGATTTATACCCTGACAGAGCTCTTACCGGTTCAATTGACGACTATTATGACAGCATTGGCTCCTTCAGTCCTACCGACTCGTCCCTTTTGGCAATCAGCATGCCAAGACGACTTGAACTTTGGCGAGTTGGTGAAGAGTTGCAGCTCATAGTCAAATTAACAATACCCAACTATATTTCCAACCAATTGTCATTCTCTTTCGATGGGAGGTATGTCGCCTATGGCCCATTCTGTTGGGATATTCGTATATCCCCTTCTACTCCGATTCGATACTCGTCCGATTCCCGTCCTCCCTCTTTTAGTAAAAGAGGCCTCAATACACACGCTTTTCTTAGCTATCAAGATGGATGGATTTATTCTTCGTTCCCACCCGGCCCCCTACTGCCGATTCCGACCGAGCTTCGCTCTATAGACTTGGATAAGAATTGGTATATCTCTGATGAACGGGTCATCTTTCTAGTCCGGCGTGGAGTTCCTATCTCAATCGATTGCACCTTAGCCAGAAACAAATGACTGACTGCTATATTGAATAGAACATTTCATTGATCGAGAGGTTTGCGAACTCCTTGCTCTAATATCAACGTACACTTGAAGCAGATCGGGATCGTCGCAATGGTCCGTGTTCACTTCAATCAGCACTCCGGACTCCGGAGTGGATCGATTGATGAAGAGACTTAGTTCTCCTAGGTCAGTACAGGGAGTTTGGTGCACTGCATATACCGATCAGTACGCGCTTATGATGTGAACATGAGTGAGATAAACTGCCTTGATCCGGCTAGTAATACAGCACGGAGTCTATTCAGACAAAACTCCTGAGAGGCTCACGCAGACGTTTGTTGCCGCCTCTCTGTTGGGGTTAAGCTTGACAACAACGGCTTATTTCTCACAGGTCTCCGCCCTGTTTGCAGTGAAAATGATGGAGTGTCATCATTTGCACCAGTCGGCACGAGACCAGGGATAGTTCGGTCTTTCTGAAAAGTCCTCCATTTCACTACCGGTAAGGGCTGATAATCCCTCAATTGTGATCGTTTAGACGAGGTAGGTACAGAGGCGAGCATTGGTCTGGGAAGGGTTAATGTGTGGGACGAGGAGCGACTCTTGTTGCGTGAAGGGATTGTTGCAACGTATGGTTCCAGTACTATATCGTCTGGTTTGAATGGTGTGAAATTTTCTGGACTAGGCCCGGTCGCCCATACCCGGATCATTTGGACCCTTCGCGCTTGCCGCCCTAGCCACTGGTATGGTATCGAAAGCTCTGAAACCGTCAATAGAGAGGACAGATACCTTTGACGAGCCTCTGATCCGAGTCCGAACAATAGGAATAGCTGAATCCCTATCAAAAAGGCTTCGAGGCTCTTTCTTCCTGGCTCCCAAAGTTGGCTTCGGCTCGTCTGGAATACCAAAGGGAGCTGTTGTGTATTGCGTTTGGGTTCGAAAATTGTGTACCAGCGACGAGTCTCCCCATGTGCATGTGGTTCCTGGAGCCAGACGTGGGAGGACCAAACAAAGCCGAAGGTCGTCTCAATGACACCAACTATCGAAATTACCCAGTATTTCCAAACTAACGAGGCCCCCAAATCCCTATAAGGTCTTCTATGCTGTTCTGTCGAGCCTTGAAGAGGGTGGAGCTTCCATTGTTGGGAACGCGAGAGATTGAAGGCGGTAAGAACTATCAAACACATCAAGAGTAGAAAGAAAGCAATTTAACCCCAGTTCACCGCTGAAGACGATGGACGCAAGGGTTGCTATACACGTAGGGAGGACATTTGCAAAGAAACCCAGCAAAGACATCCCAGCTAATGGCCAAGGGCCAACGTCCTCCATGATTGCGTGTCGACCAGGCGTACTGATTAGGACTTGGAATGTTCAGTTTGACTAGAATTAGATTTGTGAGTGCATCAAGACGATTGTACTCTGTGCGCTAACAAATGAAGATTAATAGGGAATACTAAATCATCGTGTACGGCACGTACCGCGTCATAGACCCTGAGTGACGGTGCTGGTTTTGTGACGTTCCAAACAAACTTATTAAAGCAGCATATTGTTATATATAAAGTAATTGGATATATATCCCACAGCCTGGCCACTTCAAGAGGTGAGCCCATCAGCCATAATCAAGGTCAACCTAAAAACGTACCGATATCCTCATAAATAGGGATTCTCCGTGTACTGTTTCTCCAGATGCACATATTGACCGCTATCAGGGCACATCCAAGGATGAGCCAGGATACATAAAAGACGAGGACGAATACACGAGTCTTGATGAAGCCTGGTAAGATGAGCACGCAGCAGGCAATAGATAGGACGCATAGCAGAGGAACAGAAGGAAACAGGTTGGAGAAACCTATGGCCTCAGTCGTATCCGCCTCCTCCATCTGCGAAAGTAAGGATGGTGTAGAACTTGATGGTGTAAGACTTGGATCCGACTGGGAGATGGTGTAGACGCTGTTTATAAATGAAACTTGAACCAGCATAAAGGTGGTGCCTGTTCGATGCGCGTTTCCTGATCCAAAAAGGGTTGACCTAGCCGACTGATGTGGGTCCCATCAGCGAGGCTAATTGAAAGAGAGGCGTCCGACTTCGTGCCTACACAATGACGGAACCGTCAATTACGAGGACCTTGATATTGGTCATGCGAAGGTTTCGTGGGGACGCTAGGAGGAACCTCGTATAAATAGTGTTGTTCAGATTCCCAATAGTTTCATGAATAGGGACAGTTGAAAATGATGGACAGGTGAGGAAGGGGCTATGGATGGACGCGATATGGCAGTGATACAAAGACTTACCGATTGATACACTGGCGCTAGAGACGGTCACTTTCGGTGTATCACAAATAACATCGGGTCAGCTGATGTACCATTATTTAAAAAGGATGATAATACAATGGATAATGGACGACATCTAGGCTAACCTGAGTGAACTATTCTGGAAATGGTGATACCAGAGCAGTTGGGTCCAGCTTATCCATATCCAAATACGGGTGCTCTGTCAGGGCTATATAAGGACTTAGCCGCATCTCTTAGGTGGAAGGGCTCACCAGCAGTCCTGGTGGGAAGGTTTACACGCCAATCCACCGGAGATTGCTCAATACCTTCCCCCCCTAAGGCCCTGTGGAGATGATAGTCGCACCGGATAAATTTACAGTACATCGGGCGCTTTGATGCTTTGTGTCACTCCAAAGATGTATGGTGTATAGATGATTGAAGAGAGGGAAGGTTATCAGATCGACTTTGCGGTCTCGAGTTTTGGAAGTAGGTGTCTGTGGCTCGATCAGTCCCATTTATTATCGTCCAAGAGCGCTTGTAGATTGGTAATACTCAACAGAGCAGAAATTACTTGAGTATAAGCGAGTTATACGCCTGAAATGGCTTTACTTTCATAAGTCAGCGTAAAGATGCCAACAGCCAAATGAAAAAGTCGAACACGGCTTGAGTAAGAAGAAATTGAACACCCATTTTGTTGGTGTATTATAAGCTGCCGAAGGCTCTGAAGTGTGAGGCGTGCATTACGCCTCTGAATGTTGGCGGAGTCCAAATCACGGTGTGACGGCCTTTCCGCCCAACTACGACATGATTATTTATTTATACCAGTTATCACATCATCATACGGGTATATAACCAATCAGCTTTCGATTCAACCTTTGCTATCTGCTGAATTCGCACCCGGCTTTAGCGTCGGCCCTTGGTTCCTATTAGTTGTGGATAGTATGAACACGCAGACGGTACCTCTGCTGGACATCGTATATAAGGTCAAAACTAAATAGTATTTGGCATAGTACTCGTTACAATAGACTGCAGACGTGACGCAAAACAATAGACTTTCAATAGACACTACTAGGTATGATTGAAATTGGACCTTCACAAAGTTTATCCTGGTGATGGTTAGCTGGATTTACCCTTAAATAAAGGCATGAATGATCACTTACTCCCTCGTACCACTGCAATCTCGCTCGAAGCTGAGTACCACCGAACAAGACGGCAACACTGTGTTCAACTCTCCAAAAGTCCTGTCCTTTGGGTCCCTTTTGAACTTTGAGAGATCGTATGAGATTCGAGAGATCAGCCTTGAGGGTACAGACGCGTCGCATGTTCGATAAGAGACTTCCTGTTTTTTAAGGGAAATACTCCTTCAGCTCCCTGTAGCTTACGAAAAAGAAAAATAACCCCACCAGTTTCATCTCGTCCCCAGTCAGTATGACCTTCGCCTTCCCATGCATAAATGTCAACAGCGAAGGACCCGAGCCCGTTTTCCAGTGACTTGTAGATCCTTTGATAGTTGAATGTCTTGCACAGTTCGTCTCCAATAACCGCATCCTAGACACGATAAGACCCGACGCTTACAAAGAAGAGAGAATTACCTTCTTAATCCATGTATCGAAGAAGCCAGTAATCTTGTTGACGCCACTGATCATGCGGTTAGAATACCAGAGCTCTCGAGGAAAGACTACATCCTTACTCGTCATCAACATAAGCCTTGTGCTTTCTTTGACTATGTACGGGGTTTTTAATATCGAATGGCCTCCAAATGATGATTCCGAAAGTCGAACGGGCAGCTCGTGCGACAACCAGTTGCTTTATGAACCAGATCGCAGCACCTTCACTATATTCTGATGTTAGCGTCGAAATAAGCGAAACAAACCATAGAAGTAGACACTGACGCGGCTGCCTTTTTGGTAGACTCGTCAACAGTGACAACGCCAACACCTATAATTATGTCAAAAGAATGGCTTGATAGCCCTCGGAGAAAACAGTACCTTTAGTTCCAAACGTCTCCTTGAGTCTCTTTCTCAGGAATGGAGATTCTCCAAAGCCACCGACCAGGAGCAAATGCTAGAGAAGGACTTCAATAAACTCCACGATAGACCCGGAGTAGAATCATCTTCATACCTCTACTTTACGACCACTAAGGAGATTTGAGCAGCTGGCAACTATGCGAGGAATCACTTCGTTGAAAGTACTCTCGACCTCCTGTTTCGTCAGAGTAATACGTCCTTTGAATATTCCGTGTTCCCTGTCATTATCCCAGTCTTTGCCAAACTTGATGATACTATTCGTCTGGGTGCCATCAAACTTGCGTTTCGTCTGTTTTGGAATTGTCAGTTCGTCCATATCTTCGGAATACTCCTATCATCACACACAAACATACCTTCTTTTCGAACTCGTCAATTATATCGTTCCGATAAGCCGGTTCGTTGAAATTGGATCCATCCAGCTTTCGGCTGAGCATCGAAGCCGCCGCACGATCCACAAACACAGAGCCCGCTTGAACGCATTCACTCGCGCACACCTCTTCCAGAACCATCTTCGGTTGTGTCTCCTTGCACTCATACAAGGTCGAATCGACCGTACTACCACCAGCGTCCATGACGGCAAAGACGACACCCTTTCTCAGCCAAGCGTTGCTCTGTGAATATTCGAGCGCATAATGTACACTCGCTTCACCCTCGGTCACAAACTTCAGGCGATGTTCCGGGAACGTTTCGGGTAAGAGTCCTCCGAGAACAGCAGCTGAACGAAGGAATGACTGTTGGGTGGTATCCCATCCATTTGGGGTCGCGAGCACGATGGTGCATTTCTCTCCTAAGCGTTGCCAGATCCGAGCCCCATCCACTGTGTTATTCTTGAAGAAGTTACGAGCGTGGTCAAAAAGGTAACCCAAAAGATGTGCGTAGATTTGCTTTAAGGAGACTGAAGGTGGTAAAGCCGGAATCTCGAATGTTGGGGCTACATTGCTTGCAGAACCATAAACGGGTGGTTCATCCACAATTTTCATGGAGTCTGGGTGTAAGTGGAGCTGTGAAACGAGTCAGGAGAGGTTCTTATTCAGGTTCGACCAAATCACCTTGAACCATTTAGCGACATAGTAGCCTTCAGTGTCCATGTACTCAAGAGCTTCAGCTCCATAAGCAATTGGACGGCTGTTTTCATAGGCAACGAGAGAAGGAATCTATTTGGTGGTTAGCAAACACTGCCAAGGATCCCATTCAGGGTGACGAACTTTGGAATCTCCCGCAACCTCTTCTTGTCCTGGCCATTTATTAACCTAAACAAAGGCAATCGCGTCAGTAAACATTGTAATGTCGAGTGTGAGGTTGATATGCTGAAATAAGCACTCAATCCCGAGTACTGGCTGGTACTACCAAGGGACGTGGCTCCTCGTGTACATCGACATTACGATGAAAGCAAGATACGTACTATTCTCACAGAGGGAACACTGTTCGGAAACAAATGACAATAGCTAACAGCGGCTAGAAATCTTGTCAGTTTCTAGTTCGCAGATACCGACACACACAAAGGAACGCATTTACATTGGGTAGTCCCAAGATCAATCGCTATCACGAGTTGTTCCTCTCCAGTGTATCTCCCTTCTTTACTAGTGTCCGCCATGATGGTCAACTATTCGGTGCGGTAGAGTCCAAGTCTGAGAGGATAGGCGCTGAGCAGTGAATCGCGGCGAGGACCCAAGGCGCCAATGAAGAGTCGGGAGACGACGAGCTTCTGACGTTAGAATGTGCCTAGGATTCCATATTTCATCCCTTGTTGAATCCGGTCTCTGCAGAAACCCAGGAAAGACGCTCCAGTCTCCTGCAGTCTCCATGCCAGCTGCTTGTCAGTATCCAGCCTCAGTTCAGAATCCGACCAGTGACCAATGAGATTTATTGGAGGAAGTTTCTCAGAGGGTTCAAATAGACTACTTATCTGCTAGCCAGGGATTATATGGATTTACTTTCTAACAAGTTTGTTCACTCAACGAATTCCAACCGGTCGAGTAGTGGGATGGACCTCTCTGTTATCATACAGGCCGAAAATCAAACGACATTACCCCATCTTGCTAGCTTGAATCTCCTTCGGAAGAAGACAAGAAGGATCAACATGCTTGTTCGATGAAGTAGCTCCCCTGGTAAACTCCTGAGTGTTAGCCCTTGATTGTGAGGGACGAGAAAGTGAATATGTTGAAGAGGTAGGGAGTAACAGGAAAAAATCAAGAGGTCGGCGGAGCTGACTAGGCTCTCCTTATAGAACGGGGAGGTGGGCGGAATGCGAGTGAGGGGATTACATGTCTATCCTACCAAACGTTCTTGCGTCGCCAGTCTAGACGAAGGATCAAAGATCAACTATAGACACACACAGTTGGAAGGAATATTCTTACTTCATCTGATAGATCATATCGGACGTACCCACTCAAACGGGTGAGTCATACGCTGGAATACTGTCCCATCCGAGTTCATGAACAGCCTCCAAGCGGCAAGTGCAGAAGTGGGGCCTATATCGATCGATCTCAAGCTGGAACTGGACATACCCGGGACCTCGAGTGGTTCCTCCTGACAGCGGATTTCTATCTGCTTGACTTCTGGCCTCTTTGGTCGAAATTGTGATCGAATTGAATCTAATGACTGGCCGTCCATTTTGAATGCAGTGAGTAAGGAAAATATTTAGATCGGGACCGTGTGGAGACTAAAAATAGGAAACGGAAAGGAGCGAGAAATTCGACACTAGGGCGCCGTATTATGTTGAATAAATGGATTAAAAAGACGAGAAAAGTTAGTGAAAGTGGAGTTTTGTTGCAAGTGTAGTCTAAGATAACGTCCCGGATGGGCCCAAAGGTTCAGGTGCAGCCCGATCGCTTCTCGAAAATCGAACATAGTGAGGAATAGACATACCTGGCGCTAAGAAGAAATATTCACTTGTTATCCGTTTGATTAATAATGCTATTGCTGACGGGTATGCCTCGGGCCCAGCCTCATTAGTCCCTTTCGGTTCCGACTCTACCAATCCAGAATAATCGACCATCTTGGATTGGACAAGCCACCTCCATCCAGTGCAGAATCCAGTGTCCTGGATTCAGCTATAAAAACAGCCAAGTGTGCGCCATCCACTTGCTCGACAACTGTACTATCCGACTTCCCATCCCTGCGTTACCCCCTATAATCGTCAACTAAGCTTTCCAACACCAAATTACATACTGGGGAGCTGCAGACGTTCCAAGTTGGAATCATCTTCCAATCCCTTCGTATTCCTGGGAGCCTGTGGTCTTCCAGGTCAAAGACAAGCGGTCCACCCCGTTCGCGGGGAAAAATCGAGAACGCGGCGGTATCCCACTGGATTCTGGTCTTCACAGCCTCTTCTGGGTCCCATTGGGCCGAACTTGTAGACCAGAAAGGCATAATCACCTTCAACCAAGGATATACCCCCGATACGATCCCGGCGTATTACTTCGCGACTTATACAGGCAATATCAGTGACATTTACAATATCAGTCGAACTCACCCGATGAATGGTACCGAGTATCAAGTGAGTAACCCTGCTGGGCTTTGAGTTTAATCTCTCCTCCCTTGCTAATCATAACCCATCGTATATCTAGCAAACGATCAGCAATTGTCAGCACTGGACCGCCACCTTTTTGTATTCCCTTCTCAACCTTGCCAACTGTACTCCGTACCGATACTTCGAAGTCTTCGATCAGAACATCCTCGCCCTCATCTTGCATGTCGTCAACGTACAACCCAATGGGGTATGGCACCTGCAAAATGAGTTTATTGTCACTGCAGTTGGAGTTCTTGCAAAATTACTGGCATGAGGTTCTCACCGACTTCCCCTCCCTGTTTCTCCCATAGTGCCCAAGAGGGAGGATCTTAATCTTAATGGCACCGAATTTTCTGCTGCAACTTGGCGGTTGATATTCCACGAATGACGGGGCTCCAACAGTACACATGCCCCGTCGTTTATCTTCGTCATCCGTGATGTACTCGCCTCTTATGTATCGGTTCTTCGTCTCGCTATCCGGGCCCATAGTTCGTCGTTTGTATTCTAATCTGAGATTATAGTCAGTTTGGCTTTGCTGCATCGAGATGGTAGTTACCAACAGGCGAGCACGCGCTATGTACGGGAAGAAGGTTTGGACGGCCCTTTTGACCATATCATACTCTAACGTGACAAGCCCCAATGGATATGTGGCGCAGACAAGTATAGAAACAAGGACTTTGCTCTTGTTTCGCGAGTAGGAAGGATTTTTCGGTCTGCGGAATCGCCAGCTCGCTTTCGGCATCTACTTCACAAATCGAAAATAAGTAATGACTGAGTAGGGTATCATGAACGGTGGCAAAGAGGTGCTCGAACGGCGAGTAAAAGGGTAACACCCGGAACGGCCTGCTGGTTTACATCGACGCGACGGCCTGTTACTTAACGAGAATTGTCTAGCGTCCTTAAATAATTTGATATTATTGCCAATTATTTTATGTTGTGTATGGACAAATGAGCGGTTGAGTAGGTCGGGTCCAAACATAGTTGAACTTGGCTTTCACCACATCCTACCACGTACTGTTGTCAACTTTGACATGTCCTTCACCTCCGAAGATTTCGCTTCATTACGAGCTGACTTACAGGAGCGACGTAGACGGGAAAACGAGAAGCTCGACAGGGAGTTGGAAGAATTGGAGGAGAAGGCAAGGAAGAAAGAGGAGGCGAGGAAGGCAGAGGAAGCAAGGAGAGTAGCGGTGGTGAAAAGAGCAGAGGAGGCGAGGAGGGCAGCAGAAGCAAAAAAGGCAGAAATGAAAAGGGCAGAGGAAGAAAAAAGAAAAGCAAAGCAGGCGAGGAAAAAGGAGGAAGAGGAGGCCGCGTTGGACTCAATGGCGGAAGAGAAGCCACCAACAGAGGCACTAACTGCCCTGTACGTATGTGATAGAATGGTGAGGAAGCGTAATGACTGACATGAACTCGAGTTTTGGCCAGGTGACGTGCGATACATGTCTTAAAAGAGGCACAGAGTGTAAATGGGACTTCTCTCGTTGGACATCTCGGGCCTGTATCACCTGTGCCAGGGCTAGATACGCCTGTCCAGTCAAGGGAGTCGGGGTTGTTCAACGGGCAGCCCAATGGAATACAGAGGCATGGCAATATGCACTGAAGAATGGGATGGTTAGTCCCAAGGAAATGGAAGGAGGGGACAAAGAGGACGAAGAAGCCACGTTGGCCATGTTGGTCCATTCCCCGCAACAGGTCAATTCCCTTCCTCTTGTCAAGCCCTTCCCGACAGTCAAGCCCTTCCCGGCAGTCAAGGCAACAACAGTTCCCTTTTCCTTCAAAAATCATAAGCCGTACATTACTGTTCCACATACTGAAGGTGTATCACAGCTTGTGCGGAAGCGAAAGGCCCCAGTGGAATTAGATGATGTCCTGCGGGAAGTCAAGAAGCTCCGGATGGAGCAAGAAGACATGTTCAAGGACATTGACACTCGATTACAGGTTCTGACTCAACTTGTTGAGCTTGTCGCGTCAAAGGCAGGGGTGTATATGGACCCCTCATCCCCCCAGACGACGGCGGCTGACGATATCTCTGTGGTCTGATTGATCGACCTCCTCACCTGTCCTAACAGGCATCGCCGATCCTACAAAGATGTCTCAACATTTTGATACCGGTAGACAGTGCTAAAGCATTTGACAGGATATCCATTTTTGGTGGTGGCGGGGTCGTTATATATGGCGGTCGGATTCAAATCAATCAACGGATTTGACTTTCTTTCTGAGTTGAAGACTAGTAACGTTGTCCTATACACTACTTTCTACTACTGTACATAGTACCTCTTTGCGATGTAAGCGACTTCTTCTCCATATAGGCCCACAGTGAATTCGTACTTGTTCCAGATAATTGATGTTCTTGTTTTGCTGGGGAAACAGGAATATTTTCGCGTCCGCAGAACCGCCGTCTCGCTTTCGGCATCTCCTTCAGAGATCGAAAACGGGTCATGGCCAAATTGGATATCATGAACGGTGGAAAATGGCTTCGACCGCTATTCCTTAACGACGAGAGTTCCCTAGTGTCAGTAAAGAGTCTGATATTATTTCCAATTATTTTATGTCATGTATGGACAAATAAGCGGTTGAGTAGGCCGGGTCCAAATGCAGTCGATCTCTCCCTCTGCCACCTTGAATCTCGATCTCTGCGAATCACCATAGCTGACCATCAGTTGGCCGGTCAACAACAAGCATCTTTCTTTTTGACTTTTGGTCGAAGAGGGACGAAACAGAACATTCCGCAATAGCCACGAGAAGCTCGGCGCTTGTCCTTCATTCCTTGGAATCGACCACGACAGGCTCTCAGGCGGCGAGCAACGCAAATGGACCATAAACGATCTAGCAATGAACCGGAGATGATAGAAGTACGAACGAAGGGAGCCATACCCATCTTAACTCCCGACGCGCCTCCCACGACCCAGATTCCTCCGTCGCGAACAGCGTCTCTAGAAGCGTATGTATAAGCACCTTGTCGTGAAATATCAAGAAATCGACTTAAACCTTTCTCATAGACGCGTCACCCCTAAAGGACCAAAGGAACAACCGAAGGACCAACCGAAAGAACAACCTAAACTGACCCTTCATGAGCCCCGACCTGAAGTACCAAAGCGAAATGCAACTCTCGATACTACTTCTTCATCCCATCGCAAGGAGCCCGTGACATCCTCGGCAGCTGATCCGCCACTGAGACCTAAACGACCTTCCTCTGCGGATGGTGGAGCCAAATTGACAAAACCTCCACCTTCCGAGACGGCATCCTCAGCAGGCATCTTGGCTTCAGATGATTTCCTGATCATTGAGAAACCGGTGCCTGCGCACGTCAAAGCAGAACCCGGACAATCCTCCCTCATCGCCAAACTTACAGGAAAGGGTCGCCCAGATCCACGTACCTGGCCGCCAGATGCGCTTGCCGAACTTCAACGGAGGGAGGAGATTTATCATCAGATGAGGGTGTATATCGACAAACTCGAAGAGAGGATCCAATCTCAGGATCAAGAAATCTCGGCTCTAAATACCGCTTTAGCGGATACGGAGCACAAGTTGGACACGACCAGACAAGACTTGAACGCGAGTCGAGCGTTTGTGTCGAGTGAAGGAACAGCAGACGCGCAGCATTTGATCAAGGGTCTTCGAGAACTCAATAGCGCCATCGACGACTTTGCATTCCGATTCATGCAAGAGGTGCTACCCGATAGCGCAACCTCGAAAGAGGTTTCGAAAGATGGGTTAGAGGGACTCGGAAAGTCGTTCCACGGTGCGGCCAAGATCAGTACGTTTATCAACATCGCATACGCTCGGAAGGCTTGTGTCGGAGATTTCATTCATCCGTTCATCTGCTATGCTCTCTGCATTCGGCTGATAGAGCTGGTATATGACCCTTTTGTACCGGGGATGAACAAGGAAGAAAGCAGTATCTTCAAGGAGATATACGCAATGGTACATCGGAATGAAATCCAGGAGCGTAGTGCGCGCTGGAGGGCGATCACATATGCGCATTCCCAACCACATAGGAACAACAACCTCTTCTGTGAGAAAGCGGCGGACGACTTCCTCCATCGTATGGTCAAGGCCATAGAACCCCTCATCGGAGCCGACGCTGTCACGTTTGACCACGCCAAAAAGGAGGTCGGAGATGCCGTGAAATCCGTCTTCTTAGAGGCGGTCAAACTGCAGGATAAGGCTCAAACAGGCTACATGTCATTTGATTATGTGCCTTTCGTCCCCGGTTTGGACCAACCTTTCCACCCGGCGTATATGGAGACCGCTCAGGACGTCAGACAAGGAGGAAAAGGGAAGAATAGTATGGCGGTACTCAACTTGGGATTGGGAATGCAGGCTTGGAAGAGTGTGGTGAAGGAGGATAAGTCTGTTGGGAAGGACGTGAACATTGCCCTCAAGGCACCAGTGCTCTGTGGCAACTGGAACCCTTCTGCCTAAGCTCTCATCATTTTGTTTCTTTCTTGTATGAACCTATTTATATTGTCTAGATTGGAAGGACGCGTTACTGGAACCACATCATTTTTGTATTCACAGTCGGTTGATGTAGACGACGACACCGATATCGATGAATCGCCTGAACTCCCTAAATATCTTGGAAGTTTGACGCACCAGACTTCTGAATTATCCCAAGGTCATATAGACATTGGCCACGATTTTGCTCACATATAGCAGTCTTGATGGGCCCAATCTGCGCTGGCAGGTGCGACCGTGGGCGTCGATGAGGGGACCGAGGGAATCGTGGTGGATGGCAGAGTTCCAGTGAAATGGAATACGTTGAGCTTTGGAAAAGGCGTCAACATGATATCTAGGTAACGATGGAGAGTTCGTAACCGATTGTAGTTCTGATCACTGGCACCCGTGCATTGCTAGAAAAGACATTAGGTCGAGATTTTGTATGCCCAGTTTCCTAGGAATCACTCGACGTCGCGCAATCTAGTAAGACCTCTGGACTCGAAACTCAGGAATAGTTACTAGTGTGCTCATGTAAGGATAAAAGGCTACATATGTTAACGCACCTATAGTTTGCATTGTACCCAGTTCCTTTTTGAACCGCACCTCGTCCGCCAAAAGTCTTCATATGAAGGTTAGGCAGCTGAGATGTGCATATTTTAAGATATAAGCTCCTAAAAAAGCATCTGTGTATGTCTGCACATGGTGTGAGGAGCCGGCTATGACGGCAAACGTGCCATAACATCTGTTCTGATGAGCGAAACGGCGGTTCGGAAGATGGAAACTGATCCCTGAACGTCCAAAGAACTATTCTATAGGGGATAGCGATGGCAACGAGACCCAGATTCCACCAGTGCTAGGATAGTCCGCAAGGTATTCGTTCCGAACGGCCATATGGGACACCCGGCTTCTCGATATCGCACTCCACGGACGATAATATAAATACTCTAGCAAAAGTATGGTTTTTCCCTCAGATCTTGGATCCATTTGACCTCTCCTTTTCCAACCCTCCCTTCCTACCACCATTTACCCCGACCTCCAGTGACGACCAGCAATCGACCAAATATACAATGAAAAACTTGGCTCTCTTTTCTGTTTCCGTCTCTCTCATATCTAGAGTTCACGCATGGGGCACACTGGGCCATCAGACGGTTGCATTACTCGCCCAAAACTATCTATTGCCGTCGACCATCAATCAAGTACAAGCGGTACTCAACGATACTAGTCCATCGTACATGGGCAATGTTGCATTGTGGGCAGATTCATTCAGGAATGAACCGGGACAGGGATGGTCGTCCGGCTTGCACTATATCGATGGGCATGATCCCTTCCCACCAGATAGCTGCGTTATTCACGAAATGGATTGTCCCGAGGGTGGATGCGTAACGAGCGCATTGGCCAACTATGTGAGTACACTACCAAAAGATCTGTAATAGGCACGAGGAACTTACTGTGTTTAGACTGCCCGCGTGCAAGACAAGAAGCTTGATGCCGTACAACGTAACCAAGCCTTAAATTTCATCATCCACGTTCGTTCCCTTCTTCCCGTTTTCTCTATCGAATATCAAATCAGCAATAGTTTATGGGTGATATTGCCCAACCTCTGCACACAGAGGCATTCGGCGGTGGAGTGAACAATCTGACCGTCTTCTTCAAAGGATTCAAGACGAACATGGTAAGCTCTCTCGCCCTCTGATTATGCAACCGTGGCTTATATGTCTTCTGTAGCATGCCGCATGGGACACATCGATACCCAACTCGATCCTTTCGCTTGAACCGAAGGCAAACGTGACGATGGACAATTCCTTCACCCTCGCATCTCAATTACATACAGCCATTCAATCGGGCCCATATAAGGACAATGTTAGCCACTGGATTTCGTCCTGGCATATCCGGTCTCGAAGACCATATTCCTTGGCTAACTCTTCCGAGGCGATAACGACGACTTTTGCGCAAGAGTCCAACGATTTCGTATGCTCATATGCTTTGAGCTCTCCCGATGGGCCAGACTCGTACAATAACCAAGAAATCGGTGGTGAATACTCGAATGGAGCAGTTCCGGTAATTGAACTCAGTTTGGCGAGGGCTGGAGTACGATTAGCTGCATGGCTGAACCTGATATTTGCGGGTAAGACCGGTTTCTAGGTCTTTTGTCACAATTTTTTTTCTTCAATGATGAAATAAAACGGCTCGTAAACGGGATTACTTTCATCGTTGTGAATTCTCCGGGAATCCAGTAGGATCTTGGCCTCATACGTGGTCTGCAGGCTGAGCTGTGACGTCGGTGAGCGCTTATGGAGGGTACGCAGCGCTGCGCCACCCTTGGTTTCCCTTATAAAGAGCAAGACCGGAGCCAGCCTTGGAATCCAACCACACCCACAATTACTATCCCATGATGACTTTCCCAGTCAGAGTAGGTCCCCTTCGACATCTCTAAGCCTCCTTTTCATCGCAGACACTCACCTTTCTGTCTATATAGGTTCAACAATTATCACCTACTTCTTCAGAGAAGTCTATCCATGATTTCTTCTCGTACGTATCAAGCTGGTTTACTCTGTGGGATGTACGTTGCGAGACTCGGTACTTACACTCCATCCGATTCTGTACAGCTTCTGCGGACGGATCGCCTCCATCCAGTTTGATGCGTCCACACACACGGCGACGATAAATTTTGAAAAGATTCAGGCTGCCAAAACAGCTTTGATGCTCAACGGTGGTGCACTTGATGGCGCCACCATCCATGTATCCAGTGATTCGGTCGCGGACGAGCATCACGACGATACTACAACACATGGAGTCGCTGGATCTGCTGCTCCAGAGGGATCTGCGTATGAACAGCACGATAAACCTCGTGCAGGTATTGCAGCGGAGCTCCTAGCTAAAGGATATGTCTTGTCGGAGACCATATTGGGCAAGGCAATCGAGATTGATCATAAACAGGTAAGATACGGATCTTACTTTCATAGTATGAGGTGGGACGCGGACTGACATGAATTATAGGGTATTTCCACTCGCTTCTTGAATTATATCCGTGGTCTCGACAAGACCATTGGCGAGAAGATTGGTGGACCAGAAACGACAGTGAGCGGGAAAGCGAAAGAGGTCTACGCACAGGGACATGCGCAGGCCAGATCCATCGACGAGACGCACGGGATCAGCAAGCAAGCTGGAGACTATTACTCCCGAGCCATCGCGTCTCCGTTCGGAGTCAAGGTCATGGAGTTTTACACAGGAACGAAGAAGCAAGTTCAAGATGTGCATGAGGAGGCACTGAGGATCGCCGCAGCTGAGAAGGAGGCAGCGGCTACATCTGCAGCTACCACTGCTGCACACAATCCTGATGCACCCGCGGCAGTTCCGACAACCTCTGCACCTGGATACTCTTCCTAAACCTCTCGAGGTCTGAATTTGTCACTCGAATGAGTGACAGAGATGCTATTCGGTAGTAGCTGTGTTTCTATATCTTTTGAATACCATTTTTTGTACAAATTGAAAGCAAAAGTGAAAGAAATATGAGATCCTACCCTACTAAATTATCGTGTTAAAGCATGATTTCTGTGGGGAACTTTAGGGGAAATCCAGGCGGAGATTCAACTTTCCGTGTTTGGCCAACTGTTTGGTCACTACCACCCCGAATTCACCTCAACTTTCGACCCCTTTCCTCAGGTGAGCATCAAATCCCGGCTGCAAACTCGCTCTATCGAACGATTTGGAGACGTGCAATTTCGTGGATAATCCATAACGGGAGAGGCCCGACGCTCAGTCTGAAGGATTGGACGTTTTTTCCCAATGGCGTCTTATTGAATATGACAGGGACCGTATTTTTGACCATATTTATTGTGAACAGAATATTCTAAATGCCTCCAAAAAGCGAAAAGCCCAAGGCTGAGAAGGCTGAGAAGAAGGGTTAGTACTGCGATACTCGCGTCCTGGGTTTAACGGCTGACAAACTCCTCTTTTATATCAACATGACATTTCAAACGCTCTCGATGGATATACTTTGGTTCGGTGTTCACTTTGGATTGGATCGAATGTTGGACGGCTCGCGACGAATTCACATCTCAACGCTTCATATACATTCTTGACTCTGATGCCATATCAACGCTATTTGTGATCGGGTATCAATATCTACAGCAGACAAGCCTTCAGAGGCCAAGGCCAAGGAGTCCAAGGGTAAGGACACCAAGGCCAAAACCGCCAAAAAGGCCGCTCTAAAAGGTGCCTCGTCGACCATCAAACGCAAGACCCGCACCTCTGTCTCTTTCCACCGACCCAAGACACTCCGATTGTCCCGCACGCCAAAATATCCTCGAACCTCGATCCCTCATGCGCCACGAATGGACCAATACCGTACGATCAGCTCCCCGTTAAACACGGAGAGCGCGATGAAGAAGATTGAGGAGCACAACACTCTTGTTTTCATCGTCGATATCAGAGCCAATAAGCGTCAAATCCGGGACGCCGTCAAGAAGCTGTATGACGTCCAGGCCGCGAAGATCAACACGCTCATCAGGCCAGACGGAAAGAAGAAGGCATATGTCAGACTGACAAGTGATTACGATGCTTTGGACGTTGCAAACAAGGTTCGTCTATCCCCTTTTAACGATGGCATGTCGCTTCTCTTTCTCTCTCTGACATGCTTTCTTCGTAGATTGGGTTCATCTGAGCGTTTCATCCCGTTTTGTTTTGGGATCTTACAGGCTTCGACATGACTAGTCTATGTTTTGCATGCGCAATGATTATGCCTATGAACCCAAAATCTAGAGCAACATTGAAGGGAAACACACTTCTATTCTAAGAGACGACTAGTAAAACGACCGACGAGAGGAAACTATTTTTGCATGTATTTCTGTTTCTGACAACACGGGGGTGGAGAATGAGAATATAGGTGTGTAAGGAATGGACACAGTGACTGCGACTGCTTTCGATCCATCTAGATGGGTTCAGTGATACAAGGACAAAAGGAGAACAATGGCGAAGAGGGTAACGGAAGACGAAGAGCCGTAAGGCTGTGAGAGGAAAAGGGAATATGAGGGATTAAGAGGGAGAGAAGAGAGGAAAGATATCTATGGTCAAGCGCGCTTGGAGAGTAAGGAACCAGGCATCGGTTGAAACGTATCTAATACAGCGGGTCGAGAAGATTGAGAGACGGAGAGTAAAGGCGCTGGTGGACCCATCCGCTGAGGACTCTGGTTTCTGGATAGTGAAGGCGAGGTAGCGGACGATGTTGCGGCAGCAGGAGTAGCAGTCTTTGAAGATGTACTGAGTTGCCTGAAAAGCACCGTTCGTTCTTGATGGAGGATATACGACTGCAAAATGATCAGCATGTTGGATATAGTGAAAATAAGAATAATAAGTGAACGAGATGACTTACCCTAGCAACGAGAATGTGATGGACCCACTGTGCGCCCTCGTATGGGTCACAGCAAAACACATGATGATAATCCGTCACATTTTCGAACAACCTCAAGTTTTGCACCGACTTGACGGAAAACACAAATGGCTTGGGGGACCGATGGACGCGCGTGACCGTATACGCATCAAAGTTGGACAACGCGCAGAGCGGGATGGCCTCTTTCGCTGCCGAACTCTGTCGTTTGGACAACCACAGTCCATGTTCACGCAGTTCGAGCCACCGTTTGGTCCATTTCCCCCTCTTCTGTTCCCATTCGACGTATCCACCAAAAGTGGGGGACACCTTTGGGATCGCGTTTGCTGCCAGATAGGGCGTCAACGGTGTCCTCTTGAGCATGAAGTAGTTCATTCTCGTGTCCGAGTTCCACGAGTTGTAAACCTCCATCACGATCTCGTACTCTCGAACTGGTCTCTCTATTGTATGCAAAGCGTCAGTAAAGAGATCGCTCAAAAAGAAAGAATAAGAAATAAAGGGACTGACCCATGCCGAAATCATTCGCAATCTCGAACAACATCCAATCACCTGACCCCGCCTCTTCAGGAGACACGTCCCCTCTTTCCACCACCTCCTTCCACACTTCTCGTGCGTTCGTCCTCGGACCAATCTCCACCACCGAAAACCTTTGCATATCCCCAATGAATATCCTCTGCTGCATCGTCATCCCATCCGCATTGCTACGCTGGTCCATCGACCGACGTTCCCCTCCCGCGGGTGGAAGTGGCGGGAGTGGTTGATGTGGCATCGGCATTGGCATCGGTGCTCTCGACGACGACGAATGAAGGGAATTCGCGCGTTGGCGAACCAACTTCGACGTCACAGAAGTGGGGGTCAACTTTTGGACCAATGTATCCGCCCTCGATCGAATGGGACCTGACTTCTGTTGTTGTTGTTGTTGTTGTTGTTGTTGTGGCTGTGGTGGTACTGCAGGTACAAACGACGAGGGAAAGGCGGTAGTAGATGTAGTAGCGAATGTGGCAGGTGTGGGCGTCGGCACGTCAAACGAGCCACCGAGTCTGGCTGTCGCGTGTGGATCGTCGATGGATGTCATGGACCGCATCGGACCCTTTGGACGACTAGCTTCCAACCCATTCGGGTGGTAAGAAGGGGGATGCCGCTCGGTGGCATGTCGCTGAATTAGCGGAGGAGCAGGAGCAGGAGCAGAGGAAGGGGCAGGGGCAGTAGGGAGAGAAGCAGTAGGGAAAAGAAACGTGGACATCCCAGGGGCAGCTACATACGTCGAATTCGAGTTCGGATTCGAACCCGAATTTGCCGTCACTTTTGACTTTGCCGGCCCATTTCCCGAATGGAGCCAATTCACAAACTGTTCCTTCATGGGCGAACGCGGTTGAGAGTGCGTGGTGCTTGTACTAGGTCGAGGGGACGACAATCCGTGGGATGCATGGTAGGAGGAGGAGGAAGATTGTTGAGGCATGTTTGTTGGTAAAGTCGGAAAGACGGTACGACCGGTGGGCGAAGCAGGAAGCAAAGGCGAAGAGGGACCTTCGTTCGTTCGAAGCCGCAGTAAGCGCGCGGTCAAATCATCCGGATGTACTACTGTCTCAATGGTGCTGGGGCGACGCGTTGATTTGGAAGAGGGCAGGGCCAACCCAAGGGGAGCCGGGGCGGTGGCGAGTCGTGTCTGTTGTGGTTTTGATTGAGGTTTTGGCGGCAATTGAGGTGGCTTGGACTTGATCGTCTCCTTTCTCGACCTCCTTTCGTCCTTGATCTTCCTCCTCAGCGACTTTTGAGCGGAAAGGGCATTGGGTCGATACGCAAGCGGCATATCATCACTGTCATCATCTTCGTCTTCCTCATCTTCGTCTCCATAACTTCCCCCTTCTTCCGAATTCGTCGCCCGTGTATTCTCCTCAGACGTCGTCCGGCTAGATCCATTCGAACGAGGAGGCCTCCAACCATCACCACCACTACCACCATGTCCATTTCCAGAAGGCCGACCACTACCACTATTTCCCCTCGAATAATGACCATCGTCCCGTCTCCCTTGAGTCCATTCACCACCGCCGCCACCCGACGACCCTCCCCCTCCTCCGTATACAAATCGGCTCGGATCCCCCTCCTGACGGGTCGTAGCCGTGTGAATCCCCGGAGCTGTACCTGAACCGACCGATTTGGATCGATCCCTACCGAAAATTTTCACAACACCAGCACCAGCACCAGCACCAGGAGCGGTCGGATCTAGATGGTGTTGACCATTTACATCCCCCGTATGGTTATTATCGGTGCTTGCGCTCCAATTCGGATCGTCCCAGGGTTCAGAGGGGAATCGAGATGCCATCCCACCCTTTGTGGACGAAGCGGGCAAAAAGATTTTTGTGTTCGCCAAGATGGATAGGCTCGGGAGCGAGGGCCGACTTTGGACAATCTGTCGTACGCGATCGGTGAACGAATTGCTCCGCTTACGTTCGCCTCGCATCCCCTCGTCCTCCTTACGTGGACTCTCTCTGCCATCGTCGCCATCACTACGAGGAAAACTGGCAGTTGCCGTATTGGTGAGAGGATGTGGGTGGCTGCTGACATCGTGTGACCGCGGCAGCGCATCTCCATCGGTTCCTGCTGAAGCCACCTCCCCTGACCCTTCCTCCTCGTGTTTTTGTTCGTGCTTACGGAAAGGGGACAAGAATCGGATATGCAACGCACTCGTCGAACTCGCGCGCTTCATCGCCGCCTCTTCTCCACCCTTTTTCTGCTGATGCTTCTTTTCCTCTTCCACCCGTGACTCCACATTTTTCTGTTCCTGCACTTCTACACTCTGCTTCTCCTCCTCCTCTTCCTGGAGCAGGAGATTCTTTTCCTCCATTCGTACACGTTCTTGTGATTGGCGATACAGTTTCTCCTCCTCAGGTTCCTCCATGATCACCTCGGATGACAAGTTTTGCAACCACATCCTCGTCGAACCCACTCCTGGACCCAAAAGCGGACTATGACATTCGGAGGGAGGTGTACTAAGGTTGGCAAACGGATCCGATTCGAGTAATCCGAATTCCAGCCCTCCACCAAACCCATTAAATCCGGTTCCACCACACTCGAAGGAACCTTCGACTGACGAGTCTCGTACGTCTTCACTGCTCCCTCCTTCTCCCTCTCGATCATCCTCCGTCGTAAACCCCGAGTGCAGCTGTTGTTGTTGTTGTTGATGTGGCTGCTGATATTGGTGTCTATTCCGACCAAACAGCAGTCCACCACCGAGAATATGGTTGTGGTTCCCGTTTTGGGGACTGACGGCGTCTGATCCCGAACGAGAACGGGAACGAGATCCTGATCGTGATCTGTTCTCGTTGTTGTTGTTGTTGTTGTTGGATCCACGACGGATGGCGGCTGCGACTGTGGTGACTCGCTCGGCTACAGCGAGCGCGAGTGCGCTTCGTCTACGAGGTCGGTGGACTACGCTTGGGCTTAGACCACTACCATTGCTATTGCCATTCCCAGTAGGGGAGTTGAGATTGGTGCTATCGAGGTTGGTCGTACTCGTCGAATTCGTAGTGAGATTGGAAGTCGATCCGAACGTGGCGCTGCTGTAGTTAGCGTTGTCAGGGTTGACGTTTTCCATCTCCTTCAGAGCCAAGTTGGAAAGTGGATAACTTCCACCAGCTACGCCAGCTGGACCAGAAACGAGTCTGGCTTTCGGTCTGGGTCTGGGTTTTGAGTGAGAGATGGAGGAAGGGCGCGTGTGTGTGGTCGGGTCCAAGTCTGAGTCCTCCGGGTCTGCCTCGTAATCGTATTGAAAGAGAGGTATTTGGATACGAGAGGGACGTGAGGGACGGCTACGGTGAATTGAACGTGTTTTCTTGGGGTGGACGGCGCGTGTTCGGGGGGGAGAGGGCCGCTGATTTTTCTCGTCAAAAGGGCGGATGGGGCAAGTGTGGGATAATGAAGTGGATATGGGTATGCTTGGTATGGTTATAGATAATGGTATGAATGTGTTCGGTATGAATAATATGGGTATGATCGATTCTGATGATTCTGATACTGCTGATAGACTGGGGTATTCGTGAAGTCTCTATAGTCGGCAAAGAAGTGAAAGGTAAGTAACAGAAAAGGAAAAAGGAGGAATGGGGAGGGGGTCAGAGAATGAAGTCGAAGAGGGAGGGGGGGCTGCTTACTTACTTTTTTGATCGTTGAGCTGATTCGGGTGCCGGCTGCAGCCAGATTCACAGCATCGAATACGAAGGCGTCGTCAAATTCTTCTTCGTTTTCTAGTCGGACATTTCTATCTGCTTCCAGGCCCAGTAGGACCACGTCCATGTCCAGTCCATAGCCTTCACGTCATGTTTCATTGTCGAGTACGCAAAGCAACCAACAACTGTAGCCGTCGGGATTCTTGTTGTCAGTTTGCTGGAGACTTCCGGTGAGTAATATCCGTTGAAACTCTCTTATTTTATCCGAGATCCGAGAAGGCTCGCACGGTGCGGCAAGGTCGGTTGTGAAAACTAAGTCAGGGCTGCTGCGAAGAGTCGATGTGGCTTTACTGATTACTATAACTGCTACTACTACGTATGGATCAGACGAAGAGGGAAAGGAAGTAAGTTGAAGCCTACGTCTGGCGCTGGAGCTGGAAGAAGAGAGAGCAACCGACAGCTGCATGTGGTGAGCCTGAGCCTGAACCTTCCAAAGGCGCGCTTGGACTTTTGACCCTGCCCGCGCCGAGCACAGCAAGCAAGCATCCTCAAAAAAATAAAAAAAATAAAAATATTACAGATAATTTCTACAGATAACTCCAACGGAAGTGAAAGTGTGTGAAGAGTGGCTCGGGTTCAGTTGGCTCCGTGCATCGGACAAGAAGAAGGAAGTACGAAGTACGAAGTGAAGAACCCGTCCTCGCTTGGCTATTACCGTATACATATAAGTATGGGAGATTCTCTTCTCATCATTATTAACATAGGTGGCTTGGGTATCACCGATGTCGAACTTTCCATTGAGAGGACGTCTAGCCCTTTCGACCCAATCAACGGAGGCAGGTAAAAGCCGCAGGAAGTCGGACCGCGCATTGGAGACAGACATTCCAACGGTATCACATGCGTATACTTGCCATCGACCAGGTAGAAAGAGCGGAGATGGGGAGATGGTTAGGATAATGGGGTAGTGGCTAAGGGCGAGAGGGGAGCTCACCCTGGACGCAGGTTCTAGGTTTTCCTTCTACTATCGTCACATGAGGACTCCAATATCTTTAACCAGCGAGGGGATAGGCGAGGAAGCTGCCGTAATAATCAGTGGCATACACCTATACTCCCAATTAATCAAAGAAGGAGAAAAGGAACGAGATCTCCCTCATCTTCATCTCCAAAACTTCTTTCCTTCGTACCTAGATGCACGCACGCACGCACGCACCACTCGACTATCCCTTCTCCTCTTCTCTTCGCCTCCTATTCGAATCTCAAACTAACGCGAGAGAGGAGTGAGTTGAGAGAGCAGTAGATCCGCCGGTCTCATTTCTCACCCCATTTGACTGATCGACCCTCTCCCCTCGCCCCCATCTCGAATTCCAATCA
>WSTQ01000149.1:8012-27985 GCA_019627725.1 Serendipita sp. 401 | reverse complement strand
GCCGCGACTGCTCTCCTCGCGGCGGAGCTTTCTGATCTATACGCTCTGGAGAGGTCTCTCGCTTGCTGTTCGGTTACGCGCCGGACCAAAACGGGATGGTGCGGCTCCTCCGACCCGGTAGCAACACCGGTAGTGGTAGAGGTGGTGGTCAATGACGAAGGCGATTGAGGTTTGTCCTTCTGTTGCTGGGTTCCTTTCTCTCCTTCTTCCAGCTTGAGTAAGGCCTGGGGGTTCTTGTTGTTTCCATTTGTAGAAACAAGGGCTCCACCTGCTGGAAGAATAGAATTGCTATGGGCATTAACGGATGGAAAAGTGGAGAAAGGTGAGTGAGAAACTTGGGTAAGACCACAGGAAATCTCACCTAGGCTCAGCTGGATGAACGGTTGCAGCAGCGAGAGTCACTGTGACTGCTGTGGCGAAGATGGACGCAAAGAGAGTGAGACGCATGATTGGGCTAGGATGGAAGAGAGAGAAGGAAATGAAGTAATATTTTAAATGATAGAGTGTTAAAAATTGGTAAAAAACGAAGAAGAAAACGGGAAGAGGTGAAAGGATGAGAACCAGTCTGGGGAGATGTCGAGGGTTCAGACCTTGGGCTTATATAGACAGAATATCAGAAGCACGTACAGCATTACCTGAACACTGATGCATCTCCTAAGTTACACTCGGTGAGATAAAAGTGACATGGGAGCCGTTCGTCGCAGTGCCCATCTCTCCCAGCTTGGTTCGGATGAAACGTGCTGAAATTGTTGCCCACAGCCCTGCCATCTTCTCATACAGCATAGCATATCCGATAGGAAGGCAGAGAGCAGAGTGAATGAAGCCATGATACAGGAACTTCAAGAGGAGACACGTTTACCCATAGCTCCGTCTCTGCGCTCATAGCCAGATCCACTTTTGTCCCACAGCATAGCATAGCCGCGAAATAACGGATTTATGACACTCAAGCGTACCCCCTGTTACGGCCTTGCTCGGTTTCTGTGTTCACAGCCCAACGCTGCTCTAGCTTGTATATAAACTTAGTCATGAAACATCTCTCACAGGATAAGTAATCATAGACGCCAATTCTATGATATAACGCAAAGACATGGTCACTTGACGGTCTAATATCGCGAAACAGGGTCACTTATTGAGTCTCTTATCGCGGCGGTTTAGTATATAAATAATACAAAGAAAGAAATATTACAAAGAAAGGTATTCAAAGCACGGAAGCTAAGCGCCGAAGGATATGAGCACTACATATGTCTCACACATTCTCCTAGGTACCAATATCGTATCGTGCGAACTTCCCATGAGGTTTGATCGCATGTGCGGTTGTTTTTAATATATACACTATCTCGAGGATGACAGGTCATATCAGAGATTCATCGCCCTTTGTCTAGGCTATAGCCTAGAATTCATGAGAACGACGCCAAGGCACCATTTCTAATTGCCATCATTGGTCATCGAGTTACTCTAAAGTGAATAACTGCAATATGAGGATGGTGGTTCAATTCTCGATTGGCACACTTCTTTATCTTTCACCCACGCTGCAACGCTGCAGTGTACTGTTTCATCCTGTACAGGACACCAGCTTTGCGACGAGTGACAAATCCAGTATAGCTTCATTCAATATGCAATCTGCCCTATATAAGCAGTAGAACAGATCCCTCAGCGTCTCCTCAGACTGGTTCTCACCTCTTTCCAACTTCTTTCTTCCACTCCGCTTTTCTTTATCTCTTCAACTTTTCTTTCAACTTTTCTTTCAACTCCTTCTTTCAATCCAAATCTTCACTCACTTTGTAATTACATCAATCATGCGCTTTGCTCTCCTTGCCACCATCTTCGCCACCGTCGCCACATTCATCGTCGCCGCACCCATTCCTGCCGGTGAAACTAATAGGTAAGCGAATCGATTTTCATTATATTCTTAGTGATATTTTTCACTGACTTCGAGCCTTTCAGTGTGTCTACCATTGTCTCAGCCGGAACACAATCATCCGTTCCAAGTCTGACCGACCTCCGCCATCCTACTTTGGTCCGTCGTACCAAGGAGGAGATAGCTAGATCACATGAGGAGGCCGCCAAATACAAAGACCTCCTAGTGAAACACGCAGGCCAAGCCCAGGTGACAACAGGCGCTGTACAGGAAGGGCATTTGAAGGCGGCTACTAAGGCCGGCCATTTGACCCTGGGCCATACATATGCGGCGCAAGCAATGGAAACCCGCATGAAAGGCCCAGCCTCAACCAGTCAAGAGGACATCGCGGAGCATAACGGTGCGGTGGAGGACCTCGAGCGCACGTCCAAGCACCACTTCGGCGAGGCCGCCAAGATCCAGACAAAGCACTTTTAGATCTAGTCTCCTTCCCTCTATCTATACTAAGTTATTATTTATTGCATTGTATCTATCCGTCATGTCATATTTAGACAAGGGAGGAATAAAGTATATTCACACTTTCCCAAAAGCCTCACCTTTTCCAATAGGGAAATAGCTGAGCAGCACAACTGAAGAAATGAGCATCACAATTGATGCTCCTTAACGCGACCAAGCTCTGCGACGACTAGTGACGCTCGGTTGCTCGCGCAGTTGATCTGGACTATTTCCTACATTGACCTCAAATATGCCTCTTGTGGGCTTAGAGACACATTGATGTGATTATTCTTGTATCCTATACTCTACAAGCCGGATAACCCCTGGACAAATCCTCCAAAGGTGTGAATGGCGAAGCCCACAATAGCCCAGTCACCATCGCTTTCGCTAAGCCGGGCCGACAGTCAACCGTGAGAGAGTGCCAGCAACAATTTGATGGTCAGACATTTCCTCTAGGCATTCTTGACGTGAACCGTTGACGTGACCGATCGGGCCGGGAATACGGGAATCTATGCTATTATTTGACTATTTTCGGCCCTGCGATGGTATGTAGGTCACATCGACACCCGACCGTGAGTCGGTGATGACTTTTGTAAGTTCGTTCGCAACCTCCTCTGAGTCTTCGGATTGAGCGGTCCTGATTGTGCGAGACTTATGCCTAACAAAGTCCAGAAACGAGGGGCTATGAATGAGTCGGGACTCTGGTGCGCTATCAAATGTCATAAACGAGAGGCTTAAGTATCACAGAATCGGCTAGTATTATAAAGACGATATTCATCGAAGCCACCTGATCTGAAAACCCGGATTGGATGGAATGGGAAAGTGAGGTGGTACTGCACAGCATTGCCGCTTACCTCCGTCCTCATCGGAGCCATATCCATATACCCCTTCCTGCTGGTGAAACTAGGTAACAAATCTCCGGATATATCTCCTCACCAAACCTGGTTATTAATCCATAACATCTAGGAGCATGTCAGCTATCGTCCGAACCGCAGTAGAAACACCGGCGCCTTCAAACCTGCTCTCGCACCGCAAGGCCTTGATCGATGAAGTACTTGCCAAAGCCGCAGAGTACGAAAGAATTTTCTAGGACCAAACCAAAACTGCCACGACATCCGACGCCGTAGCTATCGAAGGGCTAACATGGACTAACCATGTAAATCGGGTGTATTTGCAGCACGCAAACATGCTTGAAGGCCAGGAACGCCGGAAGAACATCGCCGATGTGAGCTCGGTCGAGTGCTTTGAACTTGAGGAGGATATCAAGGATGCAAGATTCTTACGCGTCCATCACTCTACTGAGGCCAAAAAGATCAGGCCGGATCGTCGGATTGTGGTGCAAGAATGAAGAATCGACTTAATCTACGTTCCGATATTATCGACAGTGCTTCACTACTCCTCACTTTGTATCTAGATGTACACTGGTACACAATGGCAGGATCAATGTTTATTGTCTCGACCAAACCTCGACCAAATGATAAGTCCCGGAGGTGATATGACTCGATCGGCTGGACCGGTAAATTCAGCACGTCGATCTCAGAGGCCCCTACGACTGTTCAACCCCCTTCCCCTCCCTCTTTACCTCTTCAGCCATCCATAGAGGGTCTAAACCCAAGGGTGTCGTACTCACCGTTACAAATAAATGAATACACTCGCAGTCGATGATTCAGCCCAATCACCAAAGGCCGAGACCGAACCCTCAAGCGCTCTCGCCAACACCTCAACGTCGCGAAAACTCGCTCTGTCGACCATGTTCACTCTTGTGGAAATTTTAGACGCATTTAACAACTCCGCCCTCTTTCCTGCCATTCACGATAACGCGTCGTATTTACGGTTCGAGGTTTCTGAAACGACCTAGAAAATCCTTGGCTATCAACTGACATTTGCAGCGTTTTTGCTTGTCGTGAGTATCTCCAGTCGGATAGTATAAAATTATATCTAACCAAAATGCCCACAGGGTAGTCGCATTTCTAACACCTACACTCCGAAGCCAGCACTCATCGCTGGTTACTTCATTCTCGGATTGACCTACTTGATTGACCGCCTCACCCATAAAAATACTGCGTTCATTTGTGCTTCATGTATTGGGCAGAATCGGGCGAGCACTCGCCATCCCCTCTGCGCTCTCCATCGTCCTCCAACTCTTCCCAGACCCATCGCATCAAGCACGCGCCATCGCCTTGTTCTGTAGCGCAGGTGCCAACGGAAACGTCTTGGGAATTATCACCTGTGCTGTTCCCGTTCATTACGAGGGATGGGCATAGATCTTTTGGTTTGTCGCCATCATCGGCATGACCGTCGCCCTCATCTATCTCTTCCTCATTCCAGATGCCAAGCGGTACAAATCGCAAACCTCCAAATTCAATATTCTGGGTGTCAGCAAGCTGACAATGGCCGACATTCTTTTCATCCTCACCGTCACCTCTGATTCGACACAAGGTTGGGCGACGGCTTACGTGCTCACACCGCTCATCATCTCCCTCGTTCTCACTGAGCTCTTCTTCGTCTGGAAGGCTCGTATTACACTTGAAGACGCGGTGTTACCTCCAATGATGCGAGCTATATCGCAACTCTGGTATCATCGTTCCCCTCGCATTGATCCTTTACTTTTGGTGGGCCACCAGTTTCCTCAGTTTCACCACTTGGTGGGATTCTACCTGTCTACGGCTCGTCCGTTATTAATATTGCTATCTATTTCCTTCCTATGGGCATTAGTGCCTGGCTTGTCTCAAATTTGATTGGCCTTTCACCTTTCTACTTTTCCCATCTCATCATTCTTATCTTCGGTCTTCTGCTCGCCATAATCGCTACAAATCTTACGCCCCTTCGCCGACGCTCCAAACACGTATCAGCCTCTGGCTTCCTAGCGTTCGCGTTGGGTACGATTGGGATGATGTTCATCTCCGTTAATAGTACCGCTATCATCTTCGCCTATACGCCATCTTTCGTGGTCGGTACCGTCGCCGCCGTGTTCAACTGTGCGCTTCAGTTAGGGACAAGACCGATGGCCAATATAACGGATTTGACGGAATTACCATGCACCTGTAAAGGCGCTGATAATCTGGGTTGTTTCGATGAAAATCGTTATTATCATCGCGCGATAGTAGCCTCTACTCGTAAGTAAATTCCTTGAATTGCCAAAAGTACTTGACTGACCAGATGAAGTGTGTCGTCACGTCAATTTGGGGAGTATGTCACCAATCATATCGTTATGTCATTGCCTAATAGCCACGCTATCGTAGACGGTATTGGCAATGCGAGGAGCGATTGCACCATCGACGATATTGTCCAGTTGTTCGATCATCAAAGCGTGTATCATCTCGCAAGTTGAGCAGGAGATACCTACTGAGCGCCTCATTCTGGGCCAATCATCCGAAAAGAAAGTAGGGGTGCGTGTATGTGATGTCGTCAAGTTCCTGAGGACAAAAGGTGACCGTTCTTAACACATCGTTACCGTACTTCTACTAACACCTTATAGCACTCATCATCGGAACACAGATAGTTATATGAAAACAGACCGCAATGCCTACGATCATGAGTAAAGTTCGATAAAGGTCTGGGCTATATAGACCGTCCGTACTATGCATGCCCCCTTTGGGTACTCAGTAATGGTACATATTTGACTTTGATAGTGTAAACAAGAAAGGTTGTCGTCGCAACGGGGTTTACTGGTACCCTGAACCTATCATCATGCGTCACAGCAAGCTGACGAAACAAAAGGTATTCCACGTAGGCAGAGTTTAATTATTCAAAATTGATACTCTTCCCTTAACACTTGAACGACTGACGATATTACAGGTGGGTCACGACTTAACTCTTTTTCAGTACATCCTGAGATGTTGGATCGTGAGTGTAGTTTTCTCAAGGATTCGTTTGTGTAGATTGACGAGCTGTCCACACAAGTGAACAAATATCCGAGGAGTCCGTGGCTCGAGACCAGTCGTAAGGCGATCAGGGGTTTCGGAGAGAAAGCTCTCGATGTAAGTATCAGCAAGAGGGAGGAAATCATAATGCAAAGGGATGAATCTTTTGTTTTTCGTCGTCCAAAAACGGATAAATACAGGAGTCGTTATACAACTTGAGATAAATAATAAGCTATTCGTAAAACTCCAGATGACCGTGATTACCATACTACCATCTGACCATTTGCGGCTGGCAAATGATGGTCACGTGTAGCCTGATGGCCTCCGGCGTCAATGGTATGTATGAGTTGACCAACATGATCACCCGCCGCTCCTGCCGCTGCCGCTGCCGCTTGGCTGTCCAACATGTTGGCATGAGCCAACTGACCACGCGCCTTATGGTCAGCCTTTACCATTATATCCTGTTGCGCGTTCCTATCTAGTGTGTGCGATGCTACATCGTTCGGGTGGGTGTTAGGGTCGTTTATTACAGCGTTATGTGCATTGACTGCTCTCCGAGCGGCGGTGCTTTCTGCTCTATACGCTGTGTTGAGGGCTCTTGCTTGCGCTGAGGTTACACGGCGGACCAAAACGGGATGGGCTGGCTCAGTAGCAGCGTTCGTGGTCAATGGCAAAGGCAGTTGAGATTTTTCCTTCTGTTGTTCGATTCCTTTCGCTCCTTGTTCCAGTTTGAGTAAGCTCTGGGGGTTCTCGTTGTTCGTATTCGTAGAAACAAGGGCTCCACCTGCTGGAAGAAGAGCATTGCTATGGGCATGAACGGATGGAAAAAGTGAAGTAGAGAAAAGTGAATAAGAGACTTAGGTAAGATCACAAGAGTTCTCACCTAGGCTCAGCTGGATGAACGGTTGCAGCAGCGAGAGTCACTGTAACTGCTGTGGCGAAGATGGACGCAAAGAGAGTGAGACGCATGATTGGGCTAGGATAGAAGAAAGAGAAAGAAATGAGGCAATAGTTTAAATGAGGGGTGAAAAAAAATGTGATGAGAAATGAAGAAAACGGGAAGAGGCTAGGTGAAAGGGATGAGAACCAGTCTGAGGAGATATCGAGGGTTCAGACCTTGGGTTTATATAGACGGAAGATCAGAAGCACGTACAGCATTACCTGAACGCTAAGATTTCTCCCAAGTTCAACTCGTTGAGATAAGAGTGACATGGGAGCTGTCCTTCACAGCGCCCATCTCTCCCAGCTTTGTTCGGATGAAACGTGCTGAAACTGTTACCCAGAGCGCTGCCATTTTTTTCATATAGCATAGCATATCCTGCAGGAAGGCAGACAACATAGTGAATGGAGCCATGATACAGGAATTTCAGGCGGAGGCACGTTTACTCATGGCTCCGTCTCTACGATCACGACCAGAGCCACCTTTGTCCCACAGCATGGCATAGCCGCGAAGAAGTGGACAAATGACACTCAAGTGTATCCTCTCCACCCGTTAGGGCCTTGCTCTGTCTCTGCGTTCACAGCCCAATGCTGCTCTAGCACGTATATGAACTTAGTCATGAAACATCTCACGATGTCAGTAATTATAGACGCCAATTCTAAGGTGTAAGTATCAGTGCGAAGCTACGGTCGCTTGATGAGGCTTGATAAGGCTTGATGAGTCTAGCCTCATATCGCGGCGCTTTAGTGTGAGAACACTCCCAAGAAACCTATCCAAAGCACAGTATCTGATGACCAAAAGATAAAACTACTCTATATTTCTCACACGGCTCTCCCAGGTGCCAACACCGTATCGTGCGAATCAGCACAGGCCTAGCATTTCATCTCCCATGAGACCTGATAGCGTGTGAAGGTATTTTTAATATACTCCACTCCCTCCAGTACGACAGTTCATATCCGGGATTCATCGCCATCCGTCTCGGCTAGTCTGGGTTGTCGGAATCCGTGAGAGCGATGCCACCGCACAATATCTGGTTGCCACCATTGGCCATCGAATTACCCCAAGGTGGATAACTTCACGAGGCACAATAGATCCAAATGCTCCCTGTGAGAACGGCGGTTCATCTCTCAATTGACCACTTCTTTCTCTTTCACCCACGCCGCAGCGCTGTGGTGTACTGTTTCATCCTGTACAGGATGCCAGCTTAGTGACGAGTGACAGATCGAGTATAGCTTCATGCACTATGCAATCTGCCCTATATAAGCAGTAGAGCAGCTCCCTCAACATCTCCTCAGACTGGTTCTCATCTCCTTCCAACTTCTTCTTTCTTCCACTCGGCTTTTCTTTATCTTTTTAACTTTTCTTTCAACTTTCTCTCAACTCCTTCCAAATCAATTTTCCATTTACTTTGCAATTACATCAATCATGCGCTTCACCCTCCTTGCCACCATCTTCGCCACCGCTGCTACATTCATCGTCGCCGCACCCATTCCTACTGGTGAGACCAACAGGTAAGTGAATCGATTTTCATTACATTCTTACTGGCATTTTTTGCTGATTTTGGCCCTTTCAGTGTGTCTACCATTGTCTCAGCCGGAACACAATCATCCGTTCCAAGTCTGACCGACCCCCACCATCCCGCTTTGGTCCGTCGTACTAAGGAACAGATAGCTAAGGCGCGCGAGGAGGCCGCCAAATACAAAGGAGCCATCGGGGAACAACTACAACAAGGTAACAAGCAGGGAGCTCTTAAGGCCGGTCATATGTACCTGGGCCATACATATGCGGCACAAGCAATGGAAACCCATATGAAAGGCCCAGCCTCGTCCAGTCAAGAGGATATCGACGCGCATAAGGGTGCGGTGGAGGACCTCGAGCACCAGTCCAAGCACCACTTCACCAAGGCCGGCGAGCTCTAGGAGAAGCCCTTCTAGATCTCACCTCCTTCTCTCTATCCATACTAAGCTATTATTTATTGAATTGTATCTATCCATCATGTCATATTTAGATATGGGAGAAATAACCTTATTTACACTTTCCTAAAAGCCTCACCCGTTCCAGTAGGGAAATAACTAGACAACATAACTGAAGGAATGGCCATCGCAAGATTGCTGAAGAGAACTCGATGCGCCCTTAACACGGCCTTGCTCTGCGACGCTCAACTGCTCGTGTTGGTCTGGACTATTTCCTACATTAGCCTCAAATACGCCTCCTGTAGGTTTAAAAGCAAAGTGATGCGCTTCTTTCCTACACTTTACAAGCCGGATAACCCGCAGACAAATCTGATCGCACCCTCCAAAGGTGTGAATCGCTAAGCGGTCATGGGCAGACTCCCATTGTCCCTTTCGCTAAGCCGGGCCGACAGTCTAACCACCGAGGGTTAGCTCAGGGAGGGACTGGCAAATTACATTTCCCGTATATTTGCGTGTGTTTGGCCCCCCGTGAGAGTGTGCCAGCAACGATTTGATTGTCCAACATTTCACGTGGCTGGGCATTCTTGACGTGAACAGTTGAAGTGACTGATCGAGTCGAGAATATGGGAGCCTATGGTATTTGTTTGACTATTTTCGCCCTTGTAACAGTATGTAGGTTACATCATCGCCCAGCCATGAGTCGGCGATGACCTTTTATAAGTTCTTCCACAACCTCTTCTGAGTCCTCGGGTCGAGTGGCCCTGATTGTGCGAGACTTACGCCTAACAAAGTATCTGAGAAGCCAGAAACGAAGGGTTATGAATGAGAAGTATGGGCTCTGGTGCGCTATCAAATGTCATAAACGAGACGTTTAGGTATCACAAAATTGGCCAGTGTTATAAAAACGACTTCATCATACGGTAGCTACCCGACCTGGAAAAACCGTATTGGATGGAATGGGAAAGCGAGGTAGTGCTGCACAGCATTGCCACTTTACCCCGCCCTCATCCTTCCTGCTGGTGGAACTAGGTAGCAAATCCCTGGATATATCTCCTCATTAAACCTGTTCATTGATCAATAACACCTAGGAGCATGTCAGCTATCGTCCCAACCGCAGTAGAAACACCAGCGCCTTCAAACCCGCTCTCTCACCATAAAGCGCTGATCGATGAAGCACTTGCCAAAGCCGCAGAGTACGAAAGAATCTTTCAGAATCAAGCCAAGACTTCCACGGCATCGGACGCAGTAGCTATCGAGGAGCTAACGTGGACTAACCATGTACATCGGGTGTATTTGCAGCACGCAAACATGCTTGAAGGCCAGGAGCGCTTGAGGAACATCGCCGATGTGAGCTCAGTCGAGTACTTTGAACTTGAGGGAGACATCAAGGATGCAAGATTCTTACGCGACCATCACTTTACTGAGGCCGAAAAAATTAGGCCGGATCGTCGGATTGTGGTGCAAGAATGAAAATTTTTCCTAATTCATCTTTTCCTCTTATCGATAGTGCGTCACTACTCCTCAATCTTTCCTGCACTGTACCTAGATGTACACTGGTATCCAACGGCACGATCAATGTTTATTGTCTCGACCAATCCTCGACCAAATAATAAGACCTGGAGGTGATATTCCTCGATCTACTTGGTCGGTAAACTCAGTATGTCGACCTCAGAGGCCCCTACGATTCTTCCTCCGACACTCCTCCCCTTACCTCTTCAGCCACCCAAGGAGGATCTAAAACCCAAGGTTATCGTACTCACCGCTACAGAAACAACAGATACACTCGCGATCGACGATTCAGTGCAATCACCAAAGGATGAGACCGATCCTTTCTCGCCAATACCTCGACGTTGCGAGAACTCGCTCTCTTGACCGACCATGTTCACTCTTGCAAATTCTTTAGACGCATTTAACAACTCTACCTCTTTTCTTACCACTTCCAATGTCGCGTTGTAGCTACGGTTCGAGGTTTCTGAACGAACCTGGATAATCGCGGGCTACTAATTGACATTTACAGCGATTTTGCTCCTCGTGAGTATCTCCAGTCAGATAGTATACAATCGTCATCTAACCGAAATACCTGTAGAGTGACCGTATTTCTGATAACTACACTCCGAAACCAGCACTCATCGCTGGTCTCTTCATTCTCGGATTGACCCACTTGATCGACGGCTTCACCCATCAGAAGATTGCGTTCATTTGCGCTTCGTGCATTGGGCGGAATCGAGGGAGCAATCACCGTCCCCTCCGCACTCTCCACCATCTTCGCATCTTGCACGCGCCATCGCCTTGTTCAGTAGCCCAGATGCAATAGAAAACGTCTTGGGAACCTTCACTAGTGCTGTTCTCGTTCAATATGTGGGATGGGCGTGGATTTTTGGTTCATCGCCATCGTCGGCATGGCCCGCGTATTCGTCCGCTATCAACACTGCCATCCATTTCTTATGAGCATTGGTGCCTGGCTCATCGCACATTTTACTGACCTCCTACCCTTCTATTTTTCCCATCGCGTCATTCTCATCTTCTCGCCATCATCGCCACAATCTTACTCCCCTTCGCCGACCCTCCAAGCACTTATTGCCCTCTGGCCTTCCTAGAGTTCGCGTTGGGTACGATTGGGATGATCGTCAACCTCGCTAATAGTTCCATTGACATCTTCGCCTATACCTCGCCGTTTGTTGCCGGTACCGTCAGCGCCGTGTTCAATTGTGCACTCCAGTTGGGATATTGGGATCAACTGTTGGTCTCACGGTGGTATCGAGTATCACAATTCCGATTGATGAGAGGAGTCCAAAGAGTCTAGAAACCCCCTTGACGGAGTGGAGCCAACGATTGGACGAGATCACGAAGCTGACATGGATGTGGAGACTGGACTCTACGGGACGCTGCCGCGCAGCGTCATATTGGTCCTTGTTGACCATCCTCGCGCTTCTCCTCGTCTCTGTACTCGTGTTCTTCACGGCGGACGTACCAGTCCGTATCATGAGGAGCAGCAGGACACCGAGTCGAAGCAGGACATGGAGGACATGGAAACTGGTTCGGCGGTCACCACCGAGGAGAAACATTGAACAAAACTGAAAGGGAGAGTAGAGTTTAGGTTCTTATAAACACGACTAATGCAACGACTGCCGGTTTCCAGAGACATAGACAACTTGCGTGTGGCACGACCATAACTTATTCGTCTCGCTTGTATTATCCCAGTCAATAACAATAGCAATGCTCTATTTTAAGACATTCTAGACGACGATGAGATCTTCCTGTTGACAGGATTACGCTTAGCTAATGGATTGGTACCATCATGTTATCTAGAAGGCGACGAGGGTGTTGGAGAGAGTGGTCATTCGGTTGATTCCTCGAGTTTAGACTGCAACTGTCCAGTCGAGGAGACGACAATCAGTACTATCTGCGCGGTTTAGACTGTTTGTGACGGAAAGGAATGATAGGCCTGCGACGTACTGGTACCCAGTGCTAAGCCGTATATGCCTCGTTATATCACAACCGCCGACCCTTCGAATCCAGCTCGAGTCCCGTCCTGTTGCACACAGGTCCCTGTGAGACCGACCGTCACAATCCTCTCGTAGACATTCAGACCACGCTCGATGTACATTTCACGCAAATTGAAGAGGATGATGAAATGAATCGGCTTGATAAGAAATGGGTGTCAGCTCAGGTTATACTTGTAAATGTGAATGGAGATATGGAGTACGTACATACCAACTTGCAGACGACCCGCCTATCATCGAAGGAGACCCTATTACATCTTCTTCCACCCTAATAGGCGGTAGTGGCGGTGGTGGACCGGATCAAAGAGAAGAAGAAAGGCTGGCGGGTATGATGAGAAAGTTGAGCGGGCGCTGGAAGAAGTCATCGAAGCAGTCGACGTTAGCTGCCGCGGCACAAGTCCCTTTCGACTCTTCACCCGATCACGATCTCCATCAAACAAGACTTGAATATTCTCTACAGAGTCTAAAGCTTTATAATGGTGGGCCTGTTGTCAACGCTGATACTCCCCGGTAAATCTCAAAGGTGAGCGTGACTTGAACGTGACTCTTGGGTCTGCAAATAGTACTGTTTATACCTGGAACAAGCATTCTTCGTTGGGATTTCTTTCCTCTCTGGCGCTGGGACAGTGTATATACTGTCCTGGGGCCCCCCCACCAAGAATGGAAGACGATCAAAGGAGGAGAAAAGGACTCTTGAGATCAATGGAGTCCTGGATCTCGTGTTCAGGTGCTCGATAATGCGTGGTCTCTTCAGGCAAGCCTTGCTCTGAGTGCGAGTCGAAAGGGCTTGAATGGGCCAGCAGCCATCTGTGTCCCTTTTTTTGCAACCACCAATCGTGCGTCGGGGTTGAGGACCGAATCTTCCGCTTCCTCAATATTGTTTTTGATTTTTTGATAGACCAGGGTTGTTCTCCTGGAGAACAAGGGCGGTCAATCTACAGGGTTAGTGCCGTCCGCGATCGAGAAGACTGGGAGACTGAGAACAAATGATCAACGCCTGCCATATACGCTAAAGGTACTCATTATGGAGAAGTTCGGAACGACGGAGCGGGACGACAGACACCGCTAAAGGTATTTATTAGAATTCATGAGAATTTGCTGAAAAGGCTAATCGAAGTTATTACTTACTTTTTCACAATGTTTTATGAAGCCCAAGGACTACATATGGTAATCGTTGGGCGCATTCTGGCACTGGACACTGGGCGCGGGATGGCGCATTGGGTGCAGGTGGTTGGCTTGTTCCCAGATTCGGATTATTGTTGTCTGGCTGTATTGGATCGGTGTGCCCATTGAAGCGCAGAGTACAAGAACAGCCGCTCAGATTTCTCTCGTCTCGTTCTTGTTCACCTTTAGCCCCCCTTCCCTCTCGTCTCTTCCTCCTTCCCCCTTCCCCTTGTGCACGCCCTCCTCGTCCCGCCTTGTATCAGTTGCAATCTGTAGCCAGATAACCAACAAATCAAAGAAAACCTATACTATTTACACCAGAAACGAGTACTATATACGATCACGAACACATCATGTCTAAACGATGTAAGTCCCCAGCCACCCACCACCCTGCCCTCTGGAAATCGTCAAAAAAATTATAGTAAGCATATACTGACCATACTATCATCTCTAGTAGCACGACCTCAACCAATCACTGCTCCGGCACCCGAGTCTTTCCTCCCAAGTTTCGATTTTGCTTCCCCGCAAAAGTCACGAACACCAAAGGCCCTCCCACAGAGAAAGATGCCTCCTTTGTCCAAGCGTCTTGCGGCATTTGCATTCCTAAACTTGGAGGATATTGTTGAAGAAGTGGACGAGATGGCGATGGCATTGCATAGTCACCATAGTATCAGTCCCGTCAGCACCAGCAGCAAAGGAGCTCGATTCTGGGAGTTTGGAAAGAGCAAGAATCACCACGACAAATTTGCTTCTCCAACAACTCCCGCTAGCCTTCCACCCATGTCCAGCAAGGCATACGCCACCCTCGTCGGTGGTGCTGGTGCTGGTGGTGGATCGTCGGCCACGTCAGGCTCAAAGCCGCTTTTCACCCCTCCGCCATCCAAAGTCATCCGCCCCGCTGCTGCTCCGTCCAACAAGCCAGCGAGTCCTATTGTCACCGATCCACTGACCGAATTCGAATCGGACCAGCAACTCCTTTCACTCACTCCAGAGGAGAAGAGGTCTCTCGCGGTCGATCTCGTGTCCATTTTCTCCGTCGCAAGCGATGATATGGAGAGCGACAAATCCCGTTTCAGCTTCCCAATGCCTCCCTCTTTCGTTCCCCGCAGGGGCTCCCAGTCGCCGCTTGATCCGGACATGTCCTTTACCTCTATGATCAGTCCAGCCACCCTCAACAGTCCTCTCTCACCTGATTCACCTGATTCTGGGTTCACGGAGTATTCCTTCTTCTCCCCATTGTTCTCTCCCGGCTTCGCCAACCAACAAGCCAAGCCTGCCGTCGCAACCGAGAAGATTCCCGTCGTCGTCGTGGAAGAATCGATCTCGCCCTTCGAAAAGGTCCAGGAAGATACAAAGGTGGAGAAGCGACGCCCTACTCGTCCCTTCCTCACGATCCCACCTGCCCTCCCTCCACCGAGCGATTCCCCTCCAGCCACTCCCGTAAGCCCGACCCTCTCTGAGAGGAGAGCGATGGCTCTCAAGCGCGTTTGCCCGTCGCCCGACCTTGATCCCGAGTACACTGCCCATTCGTCGATCGAATCATTGCTTATCGGTGATGCGGAAACGATGAGTGAATCTGGCGCAGACGATTCGTCCTCCCAAACGTCGCTCGCACCACCACCACCACCAACCTCAAAGGCGTTGCCATCCGCCACGCCCACCGGCATCAACTTTGGGAACTGGAACATTGGCTCGCCTTCTCGTTCCGACTCCATCGTCACTATCACCCAGCGTACGTACAACGCTATGCGTGGTCGTGGTTCTATCGGTGGAAGTTTTAGCACCATCCATGGCTCGTTCAGTGGGCCTTCGTTGGGCCGCAACGGTTCTTGGGGAAGTGGAGAGGTGTACGACAATTGGGAACAGGCAATCGACGATATTTATCTTCATATCAGTCGCAAGCCATCCCTCGCGTCGATCGCTTATGCCGCATCCGCCGAGGGTGCTGCACTCCCCTCGACCACGTTAGATGTCGTGGGCGATGCAGCATTCGTCATGGATGATGAGATGCGCAGGAAGCTCATGGAGAGTCAGTTCCTCATTCCGACTCGTGTCGCACCTGCTCCCCCTTCGCCAAAGGGATCGATGAGGTCTGACATGACGAAGAGCACGCTCAGCCTGCCGGAGGATGACTCGGAATATGTTACCGCATCTGCTACTTCGTCTGCTCGCTCATCGTTGGACGAAAGGAGGTCAAGTCCCCTGCTTGCACCTGTGCCGGAACCTCGCCCTCACCAGAACACCAACACGACTCGTGCCCCCGTTATTGCACCTCTCCGACTCAAACGACCTGCCCCAAGCAACTTGGCGGTACCAACCAATGCCGAGCCCCTGACCCCATCGTTTGTGCAGTCCCCTCGTCCAAATGCGCGACCACCCCCAATGCAATCTGTCCCTTCGTCCGATACCGACTCGTCCATCTTCTCGCCCCTCAGTGCTGCACCTTTCTCCTCGCTCTCGCAACCCATCGACATCGATAGCTGGCCTCAGTGGTCGAGCATCGGTGCTTCGCTCGAAGCGAAGCGCAAGGCGAGGAGGCCAAGCGAGAACGGGACCATGATTTCCAAGTTTTCAGACGACTCGTTTGAGGTCACTTCTAAACAACGGAAACGCAGTGGGACTACCTCGTCGACCAAGTCGGCCAACAAGGTCAAGAAGAGCTCGATGAAGACGACGACGACGACGGGTAGCCCTACGAAGCTAGTCAATCTTAGTCCCGGTAGCTCCCATACGAGCTATACGTTTCTCGGACTAAAGAAGAAGACGAGCTCGGGTGCTGTGGTCACTCCAACTCCGATGACGGGCAATGGCAAGTCCGAGAAGGGCTCTCCCAAGGCGGTTCGCGAAAGCTTCGAGAGTACCCAAAGCGGTTCGAGTGGTGAGGGAGGTAGCAAGAAGTATGGACTCAGACGACCTCCCCTTCCGCTCGAACTCTTCATTCGCGCTTAAACTTCCTTTCCCTCTTTCAGACGCTGGCCTACCGATCTACCCTCACACACACATTCTCTCTCAAATACCTAGATTCGTTCCCCGTGGCCTCATAATAGCGTCTCTTCTTCGATTTCACATCGTTCAAATTTTACCCTCCTTCGGCCGTACAAAAAAGCGGCCAGTTACGACCTTTCATGACCAAACCCTCTCCCGCGTATATCCAGAAACCTTTTCGTCTCATGCAAAGCTATGGTCCCCTTCTTTCCTCTCTCGCTCTCTCTCTCTCCTTCTCTCTCCTCTCCTCTCCTCTCCTCTCTCTCCTCAATTCCCCGTTTCAAACTCCACCTTGGAGTTGGTCTCGCCTGTCCTTACCCGTCATCCGACCTCTCCCCGCTCTTTTCAGAACCAATTTGTTCAACCTCCGCTACACAAAAACGGAAGTCTCTTCCTCTTCCCTTATATGGAAGTGGGGGGTCTTGGCTCCTGTTTGTTGTTGTTGCGCAACCCCCCCTTTTGGCCTGGCTTTCACCGCAATACAGACGGAACCCTTTCGTCAGTGCGGTCTACTGTATCACTACATTACCGGAGTATAGTTGCTCCCTCCCCTCTCGATTCGACCCATACCTTGTCTTTTTTGGTTCGCCCTTCTCTCTGTTTCCATCACCACCTTTCTTGGATTGTTTGTTACGACTTTGACATGATTAGAAAATACAAATACTTTTTTTTCTTGGTCCATCCTTGTATTCGATAAGTCGGTGTGAGTTGGTGCCACTAACGAGATTTGGCGCGCAAGGCAGTCGATCGTCGTCTATCAGTTATGAACGTTTTTGTCGACAACTATTGACGTAAACATTACCTTGAATTCGTTCCATGAGGTAGTCAGCCATTATGATACGCTCGGCTGATGTCGAAACGTCGACATCTCTCATCCCTGCTTTGTTTGGACCTGGCCGCATCCTACAGCTGCTGGCGCCGTAACCGACACGCTTGCTGAAACGGTCCGCTCCGCTACCGAAACGCCAAAACTTATCTCTGAACATTCTGTTAGAACACTCTTCTTGTCCTTTTCCACCAAATTTCGTGACTTGCGAGACGATCCCAAAGGCGGTAGAACCTCCCCAACTGCGATCCAGAAGTCGTCCTTGAAACCCCCAACTATTATTATCGTCGAATTCGAAGAAGTGACCAAACTTTTGGGGTTCATCAGGCTGTAAAATGACCACCACTACATCGAAGATCGACCTCCCGCCACCGGCATGGGGATCTCCCGCCCACTTGGCCCAACGCAAAGCAGAGAAAGAATGGAAACAACATCTCCGTGCACATGCAACGGCTGATGTGGAGAAGAAGGCGAAAGGGAGACACGCTCGATACGTCGACGCCGTCGACATCGTCGTGCGATACACTTTACCACCCAACTGGGACGGTATAGATGTGGAGAGCGAGTGGACATTGCCTGCAGATGACGAGCTTCTCATCAAGGTACTGCAAGCCTCTTTTACACCGTTCTTTCAGAGAACCGGTGAGTTTTCAAAGGTGCGCTTTCATCCGTAGCTTGTATTACTGGAGAATAGCTTATCGGTTGTTACTGTTCAGCCATCCTCTGCTTTCAAGACACCCCCTGTTTCGAAACCGACGAGCCAGAGACCGTCCCCTACTACAACCCCAGTACCGGCTCCCGGTAAGGAATTGTGGGTAATAAAAGGGATTCTGCTAATGATTGTAATATCTCCCCCTACAGAGCCAGTTCTTGCCCCACCTCCGACCACCATTGTATCAACCACGATGGAATCCCTTCCGACAATTACTCCTCCGCCAACTATCACCATAACTCCCACTCCATATTCTCAGGATCCTCCACCCGCAACCTCTTCAGCAGAACCTAACAAGGATCAATCTTCGGTTCAACGTCGCCCGTCGTATTTACCACCCATACTCGCCTCATTCTTTGGGAGAGTCGGACAAGTGTTCCTATGGATGCTTCCCAATTTCCTACGAGCAAGGCTTAACATGTGGTGGTCCCCAGTACTTCGCACTGGATCGGAGGGATATGGCCATGGTGAGTTTGTGCAATTTGCGTGACTGTTCACTTCTATAATAACCCATCGACATAGGACGAGTTTGATGTAGAAATTGCCGCCTTGGAAGGACGGTTATAATTTATGTGACGGACGATAATGCCTCTTCTCGTTTATTCCGTCGAGTTATTCTAGTTTACATCGCGAATGTTATTAATCAATGCAACCAGCGAGTCAAAGTTCGGTCAGATTTCCGTTCTTTGGTCTGTTACACTTCCACTGAGGAAAGATAAACGCGACCCATGTTCCACATGTGATAGTTCAGCATGGTGTGTGTTGGGTATCATCACTCCGAGTGACTCGCATGGCTAAATAACGTAGTTGGGTGTACGACAAAGATGCTACTTCAGGGCTGCTTTTTTCGTCTTCTCAAACGTGCTATCAATCTCCTCTATGCGCTTGTTCACCAATGCGGTCAACTGTAAAATAGGGGACGATCAGTTGCGGAAGAGATATTGGAGATAAATAAGACACTCGCATCTGTCCATGCACCGCTCTTATGATCGAACCCGAGGGCTTTGACCTTTTTCTGACTTGATTGATGAACCTTTCGGATAGCAACTTTAGTTTCTTCTGCCTGTTTGTGTAGTGCTGCGAGCAGAGAGTTGCGTGACTCCACTGTGGGTTGTGAAACGGGCATTAGGATTGTCCGTGCGTCAGTTCGATTTGGTGTGAGTCCTGGTAAATTGGCATCATATAAGGCCTTTTCCACCGCGCGAAGTGTCTACCGAATGCTGTAGTCAGAATCGAGGACCCCACCAGAGAGAGATTGGGAAGTTTATACGCACATATTCTTCGAAAACGCTGACGACGAGTGTGTTTCCGTGCTTGACTCCTACGGTTGCAATATCTTTGAGCCCAACCTCCATGTTACCAGCAGACTTGTTCTCCGGATCCATAGCAATGGTGACTTTGATACCATCCAATATATCAGGAACCACGCGTCCGCTACTCCTCGTTTCGACGTTCCTTGCCTGTTCTCTGAACCAACGTATACTCGATTGCATTCTTTCGTCTGCAGCCTTTTCCTCCTTGTCATAATCGGCACCATGGGGCATGAGAGATCCCGGAACGAATTTTAGAGACGGGTCGGTGATGTTGTTTTGCTCTACGACAATCTCGTCTGGCTTATGTTTGCCTCGTTTAGCTTTCAGATGGTGAAAATCATCTTCTTCCCTATCTTTTTTCTTTGCATATAGTCTGATTTGCAGATGTGATGATATTCTTT
>WSTQ01000147.1:0-28122 GCA_019627725.1 Serendipita sp. 401 | reverse complement strand
TTATATACGGTGAAGAAAGCTGCGGTATTCCATCGATAAAGACTTGCTAGAGGGATCGTTAGATACCTACGAATATCTCGTGAAAATATTACCTTTGGTGTCGCACCCAGGGCAAGTGGGTGAGAGTCCCAAATCACAATATCTTGACAGGTGTTAGTGTTAATAACGAGTTGGGTCTGGAACAGCTCACCGGCGTCATATCCTGCTTTGACGTATCCAAGACGATGACCGAAACCTTGGAGTTCAGCAGGAGTGGTTGTGACAGAGGCAAGTGCTTCATCATGATCGAGTCCGTAGAAATGGGCTTGTTGAGCTTCGTACAACAGGAATCGAGAGTCCAGGACGAAGTGGTCAGACTACTCCCCGTCAGTTATCCATTCTGAAAACAATGTTCCGCGTTACCTTCATCACCACTTTGAGACCCGCATCCGAAAGGATACGTGGAGCAAATTCGGAACCACGATATGCCTCGCGTTTATACCTAACAAGAGTTCCAGGTTGCCCCCTCAAAAATTGCCACCAAACTCACCGCCCGTTCGTTGCGAACAACGCAATCGCTGGAGGTTTTCCATACATCTTCTTCAGGAGGTCTGGCACCAGGTATGCCTCATGGGCGTGATGAAAAGCTGTGGGATGATCAGAATTGGCACCCTGTATCAACTATAATCCCACCTGTAATGGAGAATTTGAATTCATTTGTGAGCTAAGTGGGTCAGGTCAGAAAGTTTCCCTACAGCTGGCCAAATGGACCTACTCTGATCTGTTGGTCAAAGTCCACCGCTTCATAGCAGTGATTGTTGACCTTGACTCTACCCCGAAGCACGTCAACTAATGCTTCCCATTGGAGGTCCTCTGGAAATTCTGCTGGAATATCACCCCACAATCCAGCATCGACCTTGGCACAGAAATCGTCTTGTTCAATCTTGATTTTGCGCGCCTCGTTATACGCTTGTCTGAACGCCCACTGGGTGTCTAAACGAGTATCGCCGTAAACTCTACTAGGATTCTCGCCGCTAGTGCCTTGGTGAGTCTCTCAAAGAGGGTATCGTATAGTCAAGCGTACCATGCTTTGAGAGTTCGTAGGCTAACGTAAGAAAAGCGTTTGGCGCGTGAGATGACTACATACCATGCTTCATATGACGCCACCGATGTGGCAGTAGCGAACTGGTTGCGCTTGAGTTGAGAGTGAAGGGAGGTTCAAGTACCATAGAAGATGGCGAGCGCTCCGACGTAGGCCGTAGTTTGATTGCATACGCTTGGCCACCTGAATGGGTGTGTAAGAAGGAGGTTCTTGCAGCAAAGACTGCTGATCACCGATGGCGTTGGCCGAACCAGGGAGGATCAAGGAGGTTGTAACCCCCCCGGAGATGGAGAGAGGGAACTGGGGAGTAATAGTAAGTAGTAATCTCTCAACCTGTTGATACTTACAGAGTCATCATGCGTGTTTAGCCCGTCAATGGATCGAAGCCAAGGTCCGATTGTCCCTTTCAGCGAGTTTCCGTCCGACGCGCCTGCAAATGTATATGAGTGATATACCACACGTGGATTTAGAGACAAACCTTGAAGATCCGGTGCGGAATATACGCCAATATGACTGTGCATGTCGAATATTCCGGGTGTTATCTATTTCGAACTCTGAGTGACCGCATGGCACATATCGTCAAAAGAATTTACCCATGCTAATCTATCGCTAAGTCGAGATAAAACAATGTTAAAACCTACTCACCGCCGTTTGCGTTGATTACGTTGTATTTCGAGGGAAGGTCCGCTTTGGAGATATGTCCGACCTTTACAATGATCCCCCTATAACGGACACGATAAATTGTATATGAATATTCAATCACTCGATACTCACTTATCGAGTAGAATATCTCCTCCTTCATAAGTTCCCTCACTCGCTCCAATCCAAATTGTTGCGTTACGAATGAGCGTCGCATTTGTTCCAGGAACATAACGATCAGATGCTGTGCGTGATGCAAAATCCTTTGGAGGTCCAGGTTTGATGTGCAATGCCTTGCATTTGCTCAAAATTTCGTCGGCATGCAGGGGTCGGTGGTGGAGTTTGCTATGCTTAGACAACAACGGGATACCGAAGAACGTTGTAGTTATGAAGAAAGAAACGACGAGTAGGAGAGTAGTTTTCGGGTTTTGGCGAACCCTGAGGCCGCCAACTTGCTCGGCGAGCTTCGACATGGTCGAAGGCAAGTTGTTGTTGCAATTCTCTTGAACCGCGCCATGACCTCCCGACCAAAGCCACCGGTCGTACAACCTGGAGTCAGTTCGATTCTAGTGAACCCAGTTCAAGTACGTTTATACGGTATATATTGTGTTCCCGTTGGCGTATTGACGACGTTACTCTTGGTTGCTTCTAATAAACAGAGAGGAAACCCCATATTATCGCATATAAGACATGTAGCATATCAATTTGCAGAGATTGTTCCCGACTTTCAAGTTGGGAGTACGACTTGTGTATTGTTTCTGAGGTATGTGGCGAATGGAATTGAGGAACAGCTGTCTTCTGATCATGACCCTGCAGCCTGAAATATCATCGATTACATCCAGAATATATCCATACTCGCATAGAGAAACTTCAAAGCCTTTATGGACTACGCATCTTACTCCTGCTTTGCGATGTGGTAAGCCATAAGATATCTATTATCAAAGAAAGTGATTCCGTAATGCTCGCTATAGACAGAGCACCAGGACTATATCCGCGATTTGACGAGGGTACGAGCCGCGTCTCCTACTCGGGTCACAAACTTAGAAACGTTAGATATGCCTAATCAATCACCTGACAATCATGGTGGCTTGGACGTATGTCATGTATAGACGTTATTCTCTTGACTCATATTTCTATAGTCCTGAAGAAGCAGGAGTATACCTCTCTACCTACAAATTATTTGAACACAAGCCACCAGATCTGATCAAGGAACGCGTTGATAATGTGGGTATCACAATAACCCCATTTATAAATTGTAATGCTATTGCTGCAGGACTACACTTCGATTTTACGCGCCACCCTGACGTCCGTCAAGAGCGTAAATAAGACCGACGTGATGACTCTCCGGACGAATTTTGGGGTGAGAGAATACTGGATTTTGCTAGAGTGGTATGCTCATAGGCCAAAGTCTTTTTCGAACATCGTCCATGCAACTCCCGAGCAACTTTTGGATTGTCCAGGGTTTGGAAACCTCAAGGTCAGGCGGCTGAAAGAGGCGGTAGACATGCCTTTCAGACCTCAGAGAGGTAGCAACGATGCCTCGACTTCTACCCAAGCTCTGGCGGCTGATTCGCTCACCGTTGCTGGTGACAGTCGTAGTGCCCACAAAGGAAAAGAACAAGAGAGTACTAGTAAACGAAAGCCGAGGGATCCCAGTCCCGAATGGCCAGAATGGACCGAAGAACTTGAGGATATCGAGAGCGAGTTCGAACCAACGGCGACCAAAGACCCAACAGCGGCGGCCACTGCTGATTGAAGAAGTACCCTGACAATCTCTTAGGCGCTGTGGTGAACTCCTGTGTTAGATCAGCCAAGTCCGTTTAATCCGGAGAATGATGCTATGGTTATCTTCTTATGTAAGCCCAATATATGACGGACTTGGGCTGCCGCTTGTAACGCAGATTGGTCATACACGTGCCCATGAACCTATGCCTATAAGACAGCGACGAAAGTGCTCGAACGCGTTCCCTCATCCCACCAAATTAATCCCCCTCTCAGTACTCAACACTAACCACGACTCATGGCCTCGGCTAAAGACGCTGTTAAGGTTCGCAAGGTCACTGATGATATCTCAATCTTCTCAAGGTTCGTTGAATATTTCTTATTGCGCGTGTTGTAAGCGAAGTTGTTGACACTCTTGACAGGCCATTTACTCGCTTTGGCATATTGCCTCTGGGAGGACGTTCCGTCGCTGTGAGACTTTCCAATGGAACCGTCTGGGTTCTTGCATCTACCCCGCCAACGGATGAAACCAGACAAGCTATCGATGCTCTGGGGACCGTCGCATATGTCATCTCCCCAAATACAGATCATCACTGGTTCCTGGGTACGTATACCTACCTAAAGGTACAGAAAGCTATGTTAATCATGCGCTACAGGCCCGTTCAAGGAAGCATATCCCAATGCTAAACTCATTGGGCCAGCACCGTTGGCCGATAAGCGTAAAGACCTGAAATTTGATACCCGTGAGTTGAATAGCTTTCCTTGTGACGAAATTCTAGTCTAATTCGCCCTAGTCTTCTCCAAGGATACACCAGACACCGTCCATGGATTCGAGGAAGACATTACTGTGATGTAAGAAGTCCTACCACAGTACGGACGTCTCGACTAACCGCTTTTTACTAGTCCCTTCTTCGGAACCACTTTGACAGACATCGCCTTTTATCATAAACACTCAAGGACGCTCATTGTTGGCGATTTGGTCTATAACCTACCAAACACAGAATCGATGCCTGGAGCTTTGAACTTCTTGTTCAAAACGTTTTCACCAGGTGGTGGGCTTCATAAGAAGTTGATCGCTGGCTCAGTCCAAGACCGTGATTCCGTTGTAGCCAGCGCGAAACAGGTCGATGCTCTGGACATTCAGAGGATCATTCCCTTACATGGGGTAAGTCGATTCAATCTCCCATAGTTATCTGCGACTGATCTCGGGTTTCACAGGATGTCATCGAGACCGATGCTCACCAAAAGTGGAAGGTGGCATACCAGGGCCTTCTTTAAGCATCCTTGAAGATGAGTTATGACATATCCATTTTGACAGGCTATCATAGACGGAATGTCCCGAATTGTACATAGTTCCTGTAATAATCCAATCGTATGTCTCCTACAATGGATGCTATGAAAACTTGAACTCCGCCACCACTCATGGTATGCGTCGACTACTCAGCGACTGGCACAAAAACATTCTGAATTGACCGTCTTCCGCGTAATGTACAGGGAAAAGCCAGGAAGACGAGGAAGTTTGCTGCAGTGAAACGGCTACTGAGTCCAAAAGACGTACGGTTGTATGTAATTAAGCATGCTTAGTACACCTTCGATAATATTTTAACATTATCTAGAAAAGAAAACAAAGCAAAGCAAGCAAAGCTCGAAGCTGAGGCTAAAGAGAAGGCGGTCAAAAGACTGTAAATGAGTGCCAAACCCAAACGCCTTTTTAGCTGACAGAAGCTATAGGCCTCAAGCTTCTTCTGCACTCTTTTTGTCACATAATACTGCGCTCGGTCCACCATACAGGGTACTCGTCGACACAAACTTTATCAATTTCAGTCTGCAAAACAAGTTGGAACTAGTGTCTGGAATGATGGACTGCCTATATGCGAAATGTATGTACCAGATTTATGGGTTCCTTCAATAGGACCATTCGTACTGACATTGCGATCTTTAGGTATTCCATGCATCACCGACTGCGTTATGGCGGAGCTCGAGAAACTAGGTCCGAAGTATCGCATAGCTTTGAGGTGGGTATATTTCCAGCAGAGAGAATGGTTCATCCTGACGGGCAGACAGAGTTGCCCGGGATCCTCGCTTTGAACGACTGACCTGTACCCACAAGGGAACATATGCAGACGACTGCTTGATCGAGAGGATAACATCACACAAGTGCTATGTCGTGGCAACATGTGATAAGGAACTTCGTAGACGAGTTCGAAAAGTGCCTGGAGTTCCACTCATGTATATCGTAAAAAGGCGATATGCGATTGAGCGGCTACCAGATGGAGGTGCCCCAGCATAGATTGGTCAGGGCAGTCCAAACTGTTCATGGAGGCGATCACTCAGATGGAATGCATTCTGACTACACATTCGCAATTTCTCGAGTAGGGAATCTGTTCAATTCACGGATGACATATAGGGGATAAAGCAAAATCAAAAGTCATAATGTACCTCTTCGCTGGAATAGCCTCTCTGAGTTGCTCATGAATTGTGTACCTCTACTCGATGATCTTGGTGACAATGCCAGTTCCGACTGAAAATAATAAGCATCTTTCGAAATATTATGACGCGAAAACATACCTGTCTTGCCTCCTTCTCTCAGTGTGAATCGCGATCCCTCCTCGAGGGCAATGTCTGTATGGACAGTTATGGCGAGCTCGATGTTATCTCCAGGAACCACCTTGGAGGACATCAGGACAAGTAGTTGAAACATTTATTAATAGTGCATACCATCTTCTCGTCGGGATCCGGGGTGCCTTCCGGGAAATTCAAAGTGGCCGTCACGTCAGCGGTTCGAATGAACAACTGTGGCCGATAGCCGTTATGGAAAGGTGCATATCGTCCACCTGTGGCAAATAGTGAGGAGAATAATAGTATAACAGGAGCGAAATACCTTCATCTTTGGTCAATGCCTACATAGAACTGTTAGCCAATATCCCTAAACAGTTCAAAAAAGTGTGCCTACATAGATCTGGGCGAGGAACTTGGTATGCGACTTAATTGATCCAACGGCAGCAATGACCATGCCCCTTCGAACTTGTTCACGCTTTGTGCCACGGAGGAGACAACCCATATCGTCACCAGCTTCTCCACGGTCCAACTCCTTGTGGAACATTTCTGGATGCGACGTCATTATCTGGGAGATAGTCGTCAATGAAGCTGCCTACCAATACCAGTGACAATTGTCTTCATTTTTGCTCCGAAGCCGATGATCTCAACTTCTTGATTTTTGGTGATGACACCACGCTCGGCCTTTTAAATATGTGAGAAGGTTGTCCTGGTTCGTAGATGCCCAGTTTTTCTTTACCTTGCCGGTGCACACGGTTCCTCGCCCAGCGATGGAGAAAGTGTCTAATGAGCGAGGTCAATAACCTTGAGGGCCGTACAAAATGCAACAAACCCTCGATAGGAAGCAAGAATGGTTTATCAAGATCACCTGCAAGTGCAAGTCAGTAAAATAGTTACAATAACCAGTGAAAGACATACGGGGTGGCACTTCCAGCCATTCGTCACAGGCTTTGAGGAGTTGCTCGATTCTGTCTTCACCGATTTCCTTGTCCCTTCCTTCAAGTGCAGCCAACGCGGAACCCATAACAATGGGAGTGTTCTCTCCATCGAAGCCATATTGCGCTAAAAGCTCACGAATTTCAACTTCGACAAGCTCCAGCATCTCCGGATCGTCGATCACGTCGATTTTGTTGATGAAGACGCACAACTTCTTGATGCCGACTTGCTTGGCGAGAAGCAAGTGCTCACGAGTCTGTGGCATTTGACCATCTGTTGCAGATACGACCTGGTAGAGAAGTGAGCAAGACGAGGAGGGGTATACAGGCTATCGTTGAACGTACAATAATACCACCGTCCATTTGGGCGGCTCCGGTAATCATGTTCTTGATATCTGAGCGGTCTATTAAACCTATTTCATTCGTCGTTCAAAGTAACTTACAATCGGCGTGACCTGCACGAAGGAAACTCAGTGAACACTCAAATTCCCAGTCACGAAGAACATACCCGGGCAATCAATATGACCATAATGTCTCTTTTCTGTTTCATACTCGACGTGGGTTGAGTTGATCGTGATACCACGAGCCTTCTCTTCAGGGGCTTTGTCGATTTGAGAGTAGTCGACGAAGCTCCCTCCGCCTTTTAAGGAAGCAACTTTGGTGATCGAGGCTGTTAATGTAGTCTAGAGATTCCAAAAAGGGACCGACAGTCAGTTCCTCTGCACAAAACCCCAGAAAAGTGTGACTTGAATAAAAGCTGATACCTTGCCGTGATCGACGTGTCCTATAGGGTATTGAGGAAGAGTGTCGGAAGAAATAAGGACGACATACCAATGGTACCAATATTCATGTGCGGCTTTGCTCTTGAGAACTTGCTAGCAGCTTCCGCGTACCAGCGCCTCGAAAGACCTATGAGTAAAGTATCAGAATACGATACAATTCGACACGAGACGAGTATCGCGGTGAGTCCAACATTGCGCGTCGAACAAGAAAATGTCGTGACCAACCATTAGTTTTGCTGAAGATAGAACTGCTAGGATTTATGCGCGCTACATTGCAGAAAAGTGATGCTAAACGCGTAGATGTAATAAAGAGAGCAAAATAAGTCGTTAGCGAAACTCGTCTGTACTGTAGCCAAACTACGAGACACGTACAAGAAGGGGTGGACGCAACAGAACGCAAACTAAGCCGTAGCATGTTGTTTCTAGTGAAACAGACTATTCCTTTCCAACAGGAGGACTAGAAATTGGGAGTAACAGGCCAACGAAGGGGCGAGGTGGGGTCTATGGTAGAAAGTTTTCGACCAACACCACAATCACCGTACCCAGGTGGGCGTCCTGTGATCTCTTTCAGCAGTCCTTGATCACATGAATAGATTGTGATCATTACAATTGTCTCTTTGTCGAAATTGGATTCGAGAGAGGAAGTATAGATGCATGTCGGTCATTAGAAGTTAGAGAGGTTCGAATGCGAGGAACGGGTAAGATGTGACGAGCACAAAGAAGTGAATTCATAGAGAAAATTATAAGTACAAAGAACCTTTGTTCATTTTTTGATTGCAAATACGTTTTGACAACCGACGAGCGGCAAAAATGAGTCCGTCAAGACCAGCAAAAACGAAAGATCAAATACAAAAAAAAAAGGAAAGGTATCAAACGATCCACGGAATTAAGGAAGCTTTGTTTACTGGATTTATACCGGGGAGTGGTGAAGACCGGCCAGCGAGGACGAAGAGGAACTGAGAGGTCAAGATGGTTGCGTTCACTCGGAGTCGCTTCCGCTCGAATCTGACGAGTCGCTATCGCTTCCACTATCATCTCCACCGTTAACAGGTTGCTCAACGGCTTGCAGATCCTCTATGGTCGCAGTACCGTTCTTGAGACGAGCTAGAGTTGCTTCCAGTTGCCTGATCTTCTCCGACTCTTCCTCTTCGTTCATGCTCTTCCGCTTTGTTCCTGCAATCGCACCAGTAGGTTTGCTCGAGGCGGAACCATTAGGAGGTCGGCCAACGCGAGGTTTATTGGGACGGATAACAAAGTTATAGAGACGGATGAGGACGTGAGGTGGCAGTGAATCGATGTCGAGTTCGATTTCTTCGGAAGTCTGGAATTGCATTCAATAACCATCCATGATCGAGAAAGATGACTACATACCTCACGGATCTCCGGGTACACTTCGTCAATGATCTCAAGGACTCTCTCAAGTCGATTTCCGTCGAGGGTTTGAATAGTTTCGCTCAATTGTTTCTTTTGTTCAAAAGTGAGCGTCTCTTCCTCCTCGTGGCCGGATTTCTTCTTCTTTTTGAATGCTCCAGGTGCACCAGCGGGCTTTCCGTTAGGGATTTTGGGTGGCTTGGGTACGGGGGGAAGTGGCTTTCGGATCTTCTCCTTTTTAGGTTTCTTTTTCAGGGAGGCGAGAGCATTGTGCAGGGATTGGATTTGTGCCTCCATGAGCATGACGGCATCTGCAATTGTTGAGAGGAGCTAAGACAGTATATGAGTACAACTTACTGCTGCGATCATCGTCACTATCCTCCTCCTCCAGGCCTTCATCCTCCGTCTCGCCATAGAGCGGGGGAAGACTTTGCCATTTCTCGTCGAACACATCGTTCAGTTCGACTCCAGCTTGATGCACAGGTGTACCCTCTGGATTGAAGTTGAAGCAGTTTCGAATCATCAACTTGAAATCGGCATGGAATGCCTTCGAGTCAGGATATTGATTGTTATTCAGCTTTTGGAGCATCGTTGCCATGTCCATAGGCTTTTTCACAACCTTGGGGTAGTGAGGAATCTCCAATTTGACCCAGTCAACGGGCTCATAGAAAGGATATGCAAAGGTGGAGTACTTTGGCCGATATAGTTCGTTGACGAGTTTTGTGCAGAATTTGAGCTGCTCCACAGTACCGTCATCCCTCTTTGGGAAACGCTTTTTAACCGGTGCCGGACGACGCGGAGGCTCATGAAACTCTCGATGATCGCGAGGCGGAGGGACTTCACGCTTGGGACGAGCACTGATGTAGGAGTCTTCGCGTCGCGGGTGAGTCCCTCCAGCCATGGATGGTCGCCTGACTGGCACCCCCTTCTTTGGTCCAGGCTTTACTGCAGGAGGTTGTACCTGAGGATAGCAGATGCATCATTAGATTAAATGTGGCAAGTACTTCAAGAACTGCGACTTACATCTTCAGCAGCTGGCATATTTTTCATTTGCTTCTCAAACGCTTCATCCAATCGTTGTGCCATCTGTGTGACGAGATGCTCTGGACCATTGAACGCGAGACAATTAGCCCCGATCAACTTGAAATCAGTGACGAATTCCTCGACGTTTGCATATCGCTGGTACTGCGCAGAGTCTGTCTTAAGACCACCTCCGAGCTTCTTCTCCACGGTGGAGAGGTCCATGGGATTAGTGACTATAGTAGGATAATGGGGAATGTTAAGTGCGACTGGATCGACTGGTTGGAGGAACGGAACTGCGTCTTTGTGCTTCTTGAGAGTGCGGACAATGGAAAGAGCAAATTTGTTCTGAGGTTGCGTCATTGGACGAGCCCAAGGCGCAGTAGGCGCAACAGGTGAGTCCATGGGGATGCCACTGCCAATTTCATCACTCCCAAGGCCACCAGGAGCAGGCTGTGCGATAGCGGTTAGAAAACTATGGCAAAGAGAGAACACCTGTCTCACTGACCGAATCCAGTTTTTGGCGCTTCAACGGAGGTCCGTCGAGGTGATCGTCGTGCTCCGCTGATGTACCGTAGGGAATATGAGACGGGTCCTGAATATAATCACCATTTCCGATGGGGGATGTGGTTGAATCGTGCCCTAGATGACTTCCTTCATTCATCACAATGTCGAAGTCTGGCTCCGCTTTGTACATTTCTTCGTCACCAAATATGGGATCCTCTGTTGTATGATGGCCGTCCATATCGTGTGATAGAACATTTTCTGTGTCATTTGGACCTGGGAACAATGTTGTGGCGTGATGCTCGATGGATGGTGTCGGTGGCTCAGCTTGTGGAGATCCAAGACCATTTAATACATGGTTTGGTGTCTCAGCTTCCATAGGAATAGCTGTCGTAGCTGGGGGTGAGGGGGTGAGAGGGGGTGGGGTGGTTGTCTTGTTTGGCGACGAGACAGCTTCAGCGGCAGCTACATCTGGCATCAGTTCACCGATAGGAGGTTTCGGGCTACCATTGGGAGCCTCAACGGGAATGCTGGCGGGATCTGGCGGGGTGGCCACGACAGGCATGATACTCGCTGCATCCACTGAATCTGAGTGTACCAAAGGTAGCGTAGATGGTGTTATTGATGCAACCATCGATGACGATTCCATAGTGTTGTGTTTTTTCCTTTACAACTAGAAGACTCCCGAATCCCTAGAGAAATTTTGTGGCGAAGCCTTATGTGAGGCTGGGTCTCGGGTGGTGGGTGTGAGGCTGGAGGCCGGGTACTCCGCGAAAAGAGGGAACAGATTTTCGGTCGGAAGGCTTCAACTCGATCGGGACTTTATAGTTGGGCGCAAACTTCAAGCGCTTGCTTTGTCCCCGAGCTGCCACCCCACTTTGCCCATGTTGTTTCCACTCTTTCTAGCATTCGTATGCGCTTCAGGATGAGAGTACAGATATCTTAGGACTGTAAGTCACTGTAGAGAGGATATTTATTGTAATATACAATTTGAACAACGCTTCGTGGCAAATTTGCATTCAAATCCTGATGAAAATTCTCCGTTCGATTATTTCTACTAACTGTGATTTTACTGTAGTTTTCTGCTGCTTCATCTGCCCTCTGCTAGAAATATGGCAAGGAATGAGGCGTTCCACTTCCCGCGCTAGCAGTGCTTTTCACCACATGCAACCCGTAATGATCACTGCTGATATACGTTGCTATTAAGAAGATACAAAAATCTATCAATCTGAATCATCTGACATGTTCATTTTTCCCTTTCCAACATGGACTTTGGGACGTGGGCCGGCGGTTCTCGCTTTTTTGGGTTCGGAACTGCGCTTAACTGCTTTCTTGGGGGGTTCCCCTTCAGCATCGCTGCTGGATGCTGACAATGGGCGCTTTTGCGATGAGGGATCTGTTTTCTTCTTCTTCCTCGCTGCCACGTCAGCCTTTTTGGGATTAGACGCGGTCCCTTCTGCCTCCTCATCATCCGATCCAAACGGGTTATTGTCTTGACGATTCTTCACGGTAATAGCCGTTTTCGTCTTTTCACCTACTGCGCTAACACCAGTATCCTTGCTATCACCATCATCTTCCTGTTGCTGGCCCGTTGTCTGCTCTCCGTCTTGAGGTTTATAGTATGCATCACGAAGCGACTTCATGGTTGTTCATAATACATGGATCAGTCATAATGTTAATGTTGGCTCCTTATCAGGAACCATCGCATAAACGTACCTGGACTTCCGACACGCTGAACAGGCTGCCATCACCTCCCGAACCTTTCCATACCTAACCGAGAATCAACATCATCATTGAAATTGCATAGCCCTTACGTACGGTCGATGGTATACCACTCGGGTGTTTGCTATCGAGTCCTAGGGAATTCAGTCAATCGCAATGTTTGCATGTGTCTACGTGCATGCCCAACCCACCTACGGCGGTATATAGACTTGGTTTCGCTCCCGAAATCTTCAATCCGTGATCGCGCAGCAGGACTCTCATGACCTTGCGAGGGATTAGGGCGTGTACACTGTGTGATCAAACCACTCACTTCTCTTGCCATGTCCTCATCATAAACGTTGGGGAAGTATACTTCGATAAGGTGTCTGTGCACGGGTCCTTCCTCTGTGTCCGCAAAGGGCACGGTACTGACTCGTAGGGAGGAGACACTCGTATGCGACAAGCCCCCAGATACGAGGGATTTGGCCATCTTGCCAAAAACTGAGTTGACTTGAGTCTGATCCACAAATACGATCCTTGAAGAGTAACATGTCAAGCGTGAATGTCGTGTCGGGTGCTCACGAACCATTTGCCACCAACAAAGCCGTGCTTTATTGCCACATTTTTCAATGCTGTAGCTCCATCTGCCTGTATAGTCTCTCTAACTTCCTTCTTGCTCTTCAATCCCTTTTTCTTGTTTGCCCTTATCGGTATTTCATCGTTATTCTGAAGTCAAACAGTTTCAGGTTAGATATAAGAGTATCCGAAGAGCCTTTTACTCCATATTACCTGGATCTCCGCGACTTTGATGGTTGTATCTTTGACTATGCGGGCAATCCATCAGGTCGCGGTGTATGGATGTGTGGCAAGACATGTTCACCACGGACCTATAGCGTCCGCCTCTTTCACCAACTCTTCATAATTTACCCCCTCTTTACTTTCTATAAGATTTGTGATCCAGATATACTATTGAAGGTTAATGATATTCCCTCGAGAGGAAGGGGGGCTATCCATTACCGGTCGTGAATTGTTTGCATCGTTACGGATTAGTGCCGGTTTATACTGTATGGTATTATTATGTGGACCATGGGAGCCTATTAACCTCTTTACCTTTTCCAAGAATTCAGCGAGTTCGAGTCCCGACTCGGACGTCCAATTGTAAAGGTATTTCTCTGAAGGGAGTTCATACTCTTTGTTCATGGTTGCTTGACGATGTCGGTCGTCGAGTCTTTGGTAGTTAAATGATGTTGGAGTTCGAGGTAGAGCGCCAACGTCGGTGGAAGGTGGTACTAGCATTTCCTCCTTACCTCCTTTTATCCTATCGAGTAAACCACAAAACCGACATTCTACATATCATTATCCAATAGTGGGGTCTTCTAGATTCCTTCTTGCGAGAGTTTATAACAAAGTCAACACATTGCATCATCCCGTGGACAAAATATTTCTGGGAGCCAAAATTTAACACACAGCTAGCTCGGTATAGAGATATCGGAACAAAATGATCAATTGGAGAGAGATCTTCAATTTATATTACTCTGGTGAGGAGAAGCTTCGAGCGGCAAGGGCTCGGCGACAAGTGTTCGACTAATAGTTATCCATATTCAACATTGCAGGAGCTACATATTTCTATCTGACGGCGCCTCTAATCGTCTTTCCCATCTTATTCATCATAGATGCGCCGTTTGGTCGCTTCTCTAGCAAGAATTCTAGACTTACGGTCAATGGTACGAACCAACCAGATCTTTTACTACAGTCATCTAACTCACAAGTAGGGACTGCAGGGTGGATACTGATGGAGATTGTATCTCCCTTATCTTTCACCACTGTCTATCTACTTGCCCCCTTTGCTCCTAACGCCGAACCCCCACCTTTGAACCACCCGTCTACTCTTCTCGCGACCCTTTTCGTGATCCATTACATCAACCGCGCATTAATATCGCCGCTTAGGTCACCGGATCGGTCAAAAAGTCACATTGCTGTGGTCTTTGCAGCGGTGATCTTCAACCTCGTCAATCCTCCTTTGATGGCGGCTTTCCTCTCCGCTCCTGGAGGTTACCCGCACCCCCTACGTAGAAAACCGGCAACTTCAATCCCGGCTAGTCCACTAGCAGGTCTGATTCAGAACCTGCAAGATAAAGTCGCTGCTCGAGTGGCACTTTCACGAACGCTAGGGGACGCATTGACCGACCCCATATTCCTTCTTGGCATTTTCATGTTTTTAGTCGGCTTCGTCTCGAACATTTTTCACGACGAAATTCTCTACGACCTCAGGCGGTCTCATCCGCCAACCGCAGATGGGGAGCCCCATTATGCCATTCCTTACGGTGGACTGTATAAATACATATCCTACCCAAACTATCTTTGTGAATGGGTCGAATTCGTGGGGTTCGCAATTGCTGCTTCCCCTCATTGGGACTACACTCCACCGTGGATGTTTGTTGTGGCTGAGATAATGGTGATGGCACCAAGGGCGTACAAAGGACATCAATGGTATCACCAAAAGTTTCCAGAGTATCCAAAGGACCGAAAGGCTGTTATACCGTTTGTATATTAACTTTAGTTAATTTGATGCAGTGGGGACGCTCTAGATTTAAACTTCTCTACCAAAGTTCACTTATCGTTCTTAACCATTCCAAGTTTCAAGCGCCTGACTTATGAACCGATTTGTGTACGGTATCGATTGAAAGTCCCATCGTAATATATTCTCGGTGGGCCAGACTTCCAGTAGGCGCATCTATGTGAGTCGTATCTCGTACTTCTACCTAAATTGGCGCTCAGGTTTCCTTCTCGGGTATCGGGTCGAGTCCCCTCGGATCCTGCGGTGGGGTATCGCTTTGCTGACGCGATTTCTGTCTTCTCGCAATGTCGATGTTCGTCATTTCTTTGGGTATCATGACTGAACGATCAATTGCAACTGGAAGGCCCCTTAATCGTCCTCGAACCATGACCGAGACTAAAACCAGCTTGGATGGAACGGACCATGCGCCACTCATGGAGTAATTTGCCTACATCACCAAATGATAATTAACCCGTGAATTTCATAATCACCACCGTGCACCGCACAGGAATAGACGAGACGTACGTTGGGAAGTCCGAGACTGAGCCCAACAGAACTGTAAGCTGAGACCTGGAATCAGATAATGATGAGGATATGTTCGCCGTGCCCTTCATAAAGACTCGCCAGTTCGAATAGAATGCCAAACAAGTCAAACTGTTTCGTCTCAGGTCTCCAGATCTTCGATCTATCGAAGATCGCGACCAGTAGCCAGGCGGCAACGAGCCACCAAACATCTAAGTATGAGATGATCAGGGGGAAAATGGGACGACGATTAGAAAGATGTGCCGTACCGTAGGCAAGTTGTCTCTTGGCATGCCATGCAAGGTAGCTACCCCACACTGATGGTCGCGATTTATGTTCTCTACGGAGTTGTTCCTCCTTTTCGTCCTCCTCATCGGAGTCCTCCACCTCGTATATCCCAAGGGAGCGGTCTTGATAGACATTTGTAGAGCGAACGGCAAGCTTTGTGAAGAGATTTATAAGTGAAATCCTCGGGACGGCTGAAGGACGAATTAGGCTCACTGCTATAGGATATGGTGCAATATACCTAAAGCTTTCAGAAAGGTGGATGCTCAGTCTGATGAGAAACTTACATCATAACGACAAACAAAATTCTGCAGCAATTTGTGAGCAAATATACATTCCTTTGCTGTTACGTGCACTGACTGAGTGGCTGGGGCGACAGCTGCTAAAGCGACACTGGCGACACCCGCACATCGAACAGACGTCGCTTGAAGAAACCCATTAATCACTCTCTGATTGAGTGGAATAGATTCCAGGATGTGATTTCCCAAATCAAAGAGCATGAAGCCCGCCCAATCAATCATGCTGGGAGCACTGACGTGAATAAAAGGTAGATAATGCAATTAAGACATACTTTAGACCGAAGACGATAATAAGTAGGAGCCTGACGACATCATGTCAGAAAGAAATGTAGGAAAATATGGTTCCTTGATCAAAGGAATCTCACCATGTTTGATGGGATGGAAAGAGGTAGAGGAAGCAACGACGGGGATGATCAAGAAGGAAATGAAGGGTCGCCCATGTTTCCGAAGACTCGCTGCGAACTTTGGTGCCGATCCATCTGCAGGAAACGCGCATCATCAGTACGGGGCGTGGGGAAATCTCCAAGCCTGACTTACATAATGAACCGCAATCTGGAGTTGGGTAGGAAACATTATTTAGCGCCATTAGTTCGATGGGAGAAAGCGTACAGGATCGGCTGTTATAGGGTAAGAAAAACGAGATCAAGACTCGAATGGTCGGTGAGGACGCACGAAAGCGGTATTTCCAGCCAAGCTATTCTGAAAAAGGTCATGAACCATCGGCTTTCAGATTTTTTTCTCACTGACAACTGCGGTTGTAATGAGCACTCCGAATTCGTTCTGGAATGGTACCAGCGCCGTATCGACCAACGACATGCCGGTGTTCGTCATGGCAGATGTACCCATAAAGACACCAGCCCTATTGTCACCATAAGGTCAAACACCGCGTGGAGGAGGCTCAACTGAAACCATTAGATGAACCCGACTGACCAAGAAGGCTGCACAAAACGCCATTGATTGAGGAAAAGGGTTTCGTATTTCGGCTTGGAGAACAACGAGGCCATGACAGCCCATGAAATGGCTTGAAAGAAGATGTAATACTGTCGATTCGCAGTTAGGCTTCAGTCAGATTGGTTTTATAGGTCAAAATTTTCAAGACTCACAGCAGGCACCAGAGTCGAGAGTAGACTTAACCCGCGATACTCTACGCCTCCGAGCTCATCTAGCTCTTCTGCCGTCAAACCGTGGAACGCTGAATTTTTCCCAACAACAGCAGAGAAAGAGAAATAGGGGACCTGTCCCAAGTCAACCTAGCCATTCCCAAAGGATGACTAAAATCCGAACACGCACTTCCTTCGTATCGTATCGTTCCATTTGTTCTGGTCCTGCTGCTCCAGCTGGCAACAAGAGGGATGGGTACGGCCTGAAGATCCTGCCAAACCTCGAAGCGCTCCACCGGGTTGAGATGGCTCCAAACAGACGACGTAAAAGGGCGATTGGCCCTGGAAATCCACCAAACCCAATCGAAGTCCTCGTGATAAAACGAGGGTCCACTTCAGGCATTTGATATGACTCGGTATTGTTCATTGGTTTGCTTCGTCGACCTAAACAGGAAACACAAGTCGTCGTTGTCGTCGTTAGTGTCTCCAGTACTCACGGGACGAAGATAAAAGGGATAAGTGTTCAAGGAGAATACACGCACGGATGTCAACCTCCGAATAGGTAAACGATCTCTCGGGCATTGTCCCGCTAGCCTTTGCGATCCGCCTTTGTCTCATTCCAGGATGATTTTCTGGTACAGCAGCATCAGCAGTATGATCTCTCGTCGTTGTCACTGACAGCCCCGTAAGAACGGGTAAGTCGAATCCAACCATCTTTGGTGTATTCGGGGTCGTCGTGATTGATGTGGCCCCTTGCATCCTGGGAGCACCAGGTGCACTTGCTGGAGGGGAGTTCAAAAAAGTTTGATCCATTGGGAGAGATGAAGCTGTGAGTACTCGGCCCAGGAGATGATGAGGGGATGGCACTGGTCCTTGCTTCTGCTCGAGTTTGTAGTCCGTAAAGGGTTCAGCGACCTGGTCGGGCCTCACCTTACCGCCATTGCCATCTCCAGGAGATATTTGCCTCGCAGTAGACTGACTCGGGCCATCCGGCAAATCTGGCTGCACGTTCCGCGGCGACTCCACATATGGTTTTGGGGACACCGTCAACGATTCTCCTTCGCCATCAGGACCTGGGGTAGCGGGTATCATATCAAAAAGGATCCCATGTGTGAGTTCAGACGTAGCGGATGTCTGCCTTGTCGCTTTTTTGGCCTTGCCCGCCTGTCCTGGCAATAGTAGACCCAGTGCCATCGGCTCGTACGAGATCTTTCCAGAAGGATCAACTCGTTGCAAATCTCCGTCCAGCCTCCGAATCGACAGTTTCCTTAATGGCGTAATTGCTCCTTTCGAAGCCCTCCTTTTACGTTTCACTTGTGATCCCTTGGTAGTACGGATGGGGTGCGTTGGAAAGGGCGGAAAGCCTTGTTCTTCCATGTCTGCACCTGGTTTGGTTTGTACGCTCGTGGTCTTGCGCCGCATAGCGGTGATTGCATTTCGTGCAGTAGCGCGGAATCCGCGACGTTGGGCAATCCAATGAGCACAATGTCTTTCCATAATGCTCCTATCCATGCCAAGGTAATCACATGATCGGTATATGGTGAGGAGGTCGGGGACTCACTCGTTTGACGAGATGTACGTACTTTCGGACAAGGACGACAACCCAGGACACGAAGATCATGCTCCCAAAGAACATTTGGATGAACAACATAGCTTGCTGGAGCGATGTAGTTCGACTGAGGTCTACAGACGCAAGTCCTATGCGAAAAAAGAAGGATAAATACCACTTCTGCCCCCAGAATGAAGAAAGGAGAGCTCACCTGCATTGGTAAATGCGCTATAGCATAAAAAGAGCGCGTCAATATATGCGAGCTTATATTTCCCATTCGCGGCCCAAAATACCACAGAAAAGACCAATGGGACGAAAGTGAACACGAGCAGGTGAATTCGATAGAAGTTGAGATGTTGTTTGAGCCAAACCACCCAAGAGGCAGTGGAAGGTGAACCTAGGCCAGCCATGGCGATTTCATCTGCAATCTCTTCTCTATCGTTTGGCTGTGTTCCCATGGTGGGGATGGTAGCAAGAGCTGGGACTGGGACTGAGACTGGGACATCTCTGTTGGACATTACAGTAGATATTCTTGTAATTCTCGCTTGACTACTGTCTTTCTCCTTCTCCTTCGCTCTTACGTCGTGGGCAAGTTCGTGGGGTTGAGAGTAACGTCCAAGGCCCAAATCGCCAGTCGATTAGATTAGGGAAGAGAGGAAGAGAGCGATCCGGCGCAAAACCCGCGTTTGGAACCAAATGTGGCAAGTAATACCCACGGTATTCAAACACCGCCATATGACCGTTGTCATTATCACATCACATGTATTCCACCGGAGATCTGGAATCTGGGATACTGTGAGAGGAAGATCGTTGGATTGTTGGGAGAAGCACCTCGGGCGAGTGAGAGTACGAAGCCAGTTAATGACGAAAATATAATACATACCAAATTGACCAAAAGAAGGGAGAAAAAATACCAAAGGTGCCTCTATCGTCACGATTGTCGATACAATAGTGATGATTGAGTTCATTCAAGAGTGTCCACATGTCAGCTCCCCAAGCCTCAAAAGGGACGCCGATAGAATGCTTCAGGCGATCCTAGGTCGTGTATTCCTTCTGAAACCGTTGAGCAGCGCGTTGGTCAGATAATTGTTTGTCGATTATGTTTATATCCGAGGACCGAAGGTCATTATATCATTGGTGCATCAGTACCAAGTAATATTCCGCGCTAGTGTCCTTTCAGCCTTTGCCTTCTCTACCAAAGGATCACTCTTCGTCCATCACTCCAAGTTCAAAGCAGGCGAATATGCATCTGGAATCGGTTTAAAGTATCGTATTAATATATATATAGTCTCTGAGCTAGAGATAAAATAGGTTAATCATCTATATGTGAGACAAATATCGTACGTCTATGTAAATTTGCACTCAAGGTTCCTTCTCGTGTATCGTGTCGAGCCTTCTCGGGTCCTGCGGTAGATTATCGCCTTTCCGAATCGGTTTCTGCCTTTTGGCAATCTCCGTCATTTCTCTGGGTATCATAACTGAACGATCAATCGCAACTGGAAGGCCTCTCGACCGTCCTCGAATCATCACCAAGACCAAGACCAACTTGGATGGAACCGACCATGCTCCACACAAGGAGTAATTCGCCTGCATCGTCAGACGGTTCATTAGTCATTGTATGTGGTTATCATTGCAGAGAACTAGATTAGACTTACGTTGGAAAGTCCGAGACTAAGCCCGACAGAACTGTAGGCCGACACCTAGAATCGGATGAAGATGAGGATGTGCCCATCGTGTGCTTTATGGGGTCTCACCAATTCGAATAGAATACCAAATAGGTCAAACTGTCTCGTAGGCAGGTCCCAGATCTTTGACCTCTCAAAGATTGCAACAAGTAGCCACGCGGCAACGAGCCACCAGACATCTAAACGTGAGATAATCAGTAAAAAATGGATAAACAGTTGGAAAGGACGATGCGGCTTACCGTAGGCAAGTTGTCTCTTGGCATGCCATGCAAGGTAACTTCCCCACACCGATGGTCGAGACTTGTGTTCCTTAGCAAGCTCTTCTTCTTTCTCCTCTTCCTCATCCGAGTCTTCCTCTTCCTCATATACCCCAAGGGAGCGATCTTGATAAACATTTGTAGAGCGAAGGGCGAGCTTCACGAAGCAATTTTCATAAATAAAGCCTGTGGGGATAACCGACGAATAAATCGACTCACAGCTATAGGATATGGCGCAATATACCTAGGAGATGATAATACTTTTAGGAAAATTGATATTTTATCTGTTAAAAGACTCACATCATAATGACGAACAGGACCCTACAGAGTTTTTTTTAAAAAAAAAAAAGGTCAGTAAGCAGACCTCCCTTCGCTATAGTGCGCACTGACTGAGTAGCTGGGGCAACAAGTGATAAGCTGACACTGGCAACACCTGCGCACCGAACGGACGTCGCTTGAAGGAATCCGTTGATCACTCTCTGGTTAAGCGGAATAGACTCTAGGACATGGTTCCCCAAATCGAAGAGCATGAAGCCTGCCCAGTCAATCATACTAAGCGCGTTGACATTAACAAATGGTAGAGATATAAGTTATTGAAGACCTACTTCAGACCAAAGATGATGATGAGCAAGAGCCTGATGGCATCATATGTGTCAGAAAAGAAACGTGGAAATGTAAGGCGCATTAATCCGAGAATCTCACCATGTTTGATGGGATGGGAAGAGGTAGAGGAAGCAACGACGAGGATGGTCGAGCAGGAAATGGAGGGTCGCCCATGTTTCCGAAGAATCGCTACGGACTTTGGTACCAATCCATCTGCAAAGGACATGTGTCAGCGAAGAGAGCCTCGATATCCTAGGGCTTGACTTGCATAAGGAGCCGCAGCCTGGAATAAGCGTTCGGGGTTAATGTTCAGGACCATGAATTTAATACAGGGCAACATACAGGATCGGCTATTAATGGGTTAAGTAAACTGAGATTGAGAGTCGAAAGGTTATGGACTCACGAAAGCGGTATTTCCAGCCAAGCTATTCTGAAAAAGGTTCACAACCTATCAGTCATCGGACAGTTCCTTCAATTAAAAGAAACTAACGATAGAGGTCATAATAAGCACTCCAAACTCGTCCTGGAATGGAATCAACGCCGTGTCGACCAAGGACATGCCCGTATTTGTCAAGGCAGATGTACCCATGAATACACCAGCCCTATTATCGCCATAAAGTTAATCACCGTATTCAGGAAGCGCGAATGAAACCATTGGATGAACCAGACTGACCAAGGAGGCTGGACAATGCGCCATTGACTGAGGAAAAGAGTGTCATATTTCGGCTTGGCGAACAACGATGCCATGACCGCCCACGAAAGGGCTTGAAAGAAGATGTAATACTGTCGATTCGCAGTTAAACTCAGCGGATTGCTTTTGTTGATCAGGACTCACGGCAGGTACCAGGGTCGAGAGTAAACTCAACGCGCGATATTCCACGCCCCCGAGCTCGTACAGCTCCCTTTCTGTCAAACCGTGGAACGCCGAATTCTTTCCCACTACAGCAGAGAACGAGAAATAAGGGACCTATCCCCAATCAGTCCAACCGTTTCCAAAGGGTGCCTAGGATGAATATACACACCTCCTTTGTATCATATCGTTCCAATTGTTCAGGTCGAGCTGCTCCCGCCGGCAGCAAGAGGGAAGGATACGGCTTTAGAACCTTTCCAAACCTCGAAGATCCCCAGCGATGCGAGATAGCTCTAAACACACGACGTAGAATGGCAATTGGTCCCGGAAACCCACCAAACCCGATCGAAGTCTTCGTGACGAAACGAGGGTCTACTTTGGGCATCTTATACGATTGAGTCCTGTTCAGCGGCTTGTTTCGTCGGCCTAAATGAGAAAAACAAAAAAACTTGTTGTTAGTATCTAAAAAAGGGGGTTGATATTTGAGGACACTGCACGCACGAACGTCAATCTCCGAGTAGGTAAACTGCCTCTCGGGGTTTGTCCCATTAGCCCTGCCTGTCCTTCGCTGTCTAATTCCAGATGGAGTCGATGGTGCAGCAGCAGATCCCGTTTCCCTCGGAGAAACAGGCACATTGAATCCAACCGTTCTCGGGGTAGCCACAATCGGCGTCCCTCCTTGTGTCCCAGCAGCACCACCAGCTGTAGCACTTGCTGGAGGGGAATTTAAGAATGTTTGGTCTACTGGGAGAGGCGATGTCATGAGTCTTTGAACTCGAGGAGAAACCGGCACTGTATCCTGCTTCTGTTCGCTTTTGCGATCCGTGGGGGGTTCAACGATCTGACCAGGTTTCACTTCATCGTTATATCCACCATCGTCAAGAGCTGTCGGTCTCTCAATCGACTGGCTCGGGTCATCCACCGGCAAATCCAGTTGCATGTTCCTCGGCGACTCCATAAACGGTTTCGGGGACGCTGTCAGTATTTCTTCTTCACCATTGGCAGCCGGTGTAGCAGGAATCGTATCGAGAAAGCTTCTATATGGATCAGCTGCATCAGGCGCAGCAGATGCCTGTTTCGTCATCGTCCTAGCCCTGTCCGTATGTGCCTCCCATATGGGGTCCAACACCGACGGCTCACGCGAAATCCTTCCAGAAGGATCAACTCTCTGTAACTCCCCAGACAATTTCCGAATCGACTGTTTCCTAAACGGTGTAATCGCCCCCGTTGATTGTCTCTTCTTCGGTCTTACGTGTGGTCCCGTCGTAGGGAGTGGCTCCGATCGAAAGGACGGAAACCCTTTTTCTTCCTTGTTTGCATCTGATTTGGTTGGTATATCACCCATCGTCTTGCGTCGCACAGCGGCCATTGCGTTTCGTGCAGTAGCGCCGAATCCGCGCCTTTGAGCAACCCAATGAGCACAATGCCTTGCCATAATATTCCTATTCACGTGGAAATTCAAACAAGAGGTCAATGTGTGTGTATGGGGTTGGAAAAGTGGCGCGCCCGTTTGCCAAGACAACAGATACGTACTTTCGGACAAGGACTACTACCCAGGCGACGACGATGATACTCCCAAAGAACATTTGGATGAACAACATAGCCTGTTGGAGCGGCGTCGTTCGACTGAGGTCGATAGACGAGAGACCTGTGTAAAGAAGAAGCATCAGTATCCACACCTTCACAAGCATGTCCAGGAGACAAAAATAACATCATGGTAAAGAGAAGGGGACTGACCCGTATTGGTAAATGCGCTATAGCAGACAAGGACCGCGTCGATGTATGCAATCTTATACTGCCCATTGACGGCCCAGAACACCACCGAACAAATCAACGGGAAAAAGGTGAAGACGAGGAGGTGAATTCGAAAGAAATTGAGGTGTTTTTCGAGCCAAGCAATCCAGGGGTTTGTAGAAGGTGGACCTAAATCGGCCATGACGATCACCCCTTCCTCATTCTCATTCGACTCCAATACCCCAGTGGTGGTGGTAGCAGGATCCATAATGTCATCTCCGTTGGACATTGCGGTAGACACTCTTGCGACTCCTACTTGACTCATCTGCTTTTCACTCTTTTCCATCAATTTCTACGTGGTGGATCAAAAGGTGTGGGCGCGGGTCCGGGAGTATAGCCAAGATCCCAGCTTGTAAGTCGAATGGAGAAGGAAGGAAGAGAGAGGAAAGATAGCGACCAGAGCTGGAATATAAGATTGGAGGAGAAAAACGGCGAGTACGCAAGGCGGAAACGTGCCACGGGTTTCAAACACCCCGACGTGGTTGGCAGCCAAGCGCAAGCGCAAGCGAAACTGAAGCAAAGCAAAGCTAAGGGGACATGGCCACAACAAATAAGCGTAGCATTCACATGTTCAAAGTCCGCCAAAATAACTGGGCCAAAATAGATTGATCGAGAGAAACAAAGCCGCTCTTCCGTTCTTGTTATCGACAACAAAACGATATATATTCCAGACATCCAGACACCAGACTATGAACGACGCACACCTATATATGATACAACCCGGTTTTGTTTCGAATCGAATCAGTGCAAAAAATGCAGACACACAGATGGCGATGTAGTAGCGATGATAGAGAGACAGATCAGAGACGTATGCGGCGTGTCTAAGTTGCAAAAAAATGTACGTGCGTGTGGAGTCATTGATATTGATTGATGGAGACACAGAAAGTGTGAGTGAGTGGGTCAGACAGAACAACAAGTACCGGAACCTCTGTGGAAAGAAGCCTACAAGAGGAAGTGGTAATCGGATCGAGCGGAATAGAGCACAGCAGAACAGACTAGAGCAAAACAAGCGGAGAAAGAAAGACAGGGCAGATGAGCAAGCTGGGGATGGAGAACCCAACACTGTCGATAAATTCTGTGGATGATGATGATGGGTGATGATGTTGATGATGATGCACAATTGTTTGTTTGTTTGTTGAGAAACTGCAAGGGGGGAGGAAAAGGAGAAAGGTAATGACAGGGTAATGCACCAGAGTCGCGTGCACGCGAAAGGAAGGAGCGAAACACATCTGAACAAAAGATGAACACAGAGAGAGAGAGAACCGACATCGTTGTCTGCCTAGAGGGAGATCACCTCGTCCGTCTATCGCCATCACTTTCTTGTTTCCATCGCGTTTCCATCGAGAAATAGCCACAAACGAATTCATTCTATAAAAATCCGCACAAGCGATCCCCTCTGGACCGACGCTCTATCGAACTGGAACCCATTGTCCGGTCATTAGCATTCTCTCGCTAATAAGGGTCTGACGTCCTCCACATCTGCCAAGTCGGTCAGGAATCCGATGAGATCCGTCAATTCCGTGTCCAAGGGATCATTGAACCACGTAGTCACGGGGACCGCGTTGTTGGGATGGAACAGGTACGAAGCAGGAGAGTTATCGAGGATGATGCATGTGTCCAAAGGCCTTCCGAGCATCGAGAGGTCCTGTGGGATGAGAGATACACGTGGTCAATGACAAAGTCCAGAACAATAGATGTGACTGCATACCTTGACGTAATTCCCTCGATGATTATAACAACTCTCGCGGAAGAGGCGATAGGAGACGGCCTTGTGAGTATCAACTTTGTCGAGCACTGGATCCGCATACTATCAACACGAAAAGAGAATTCGGTCAGGATGGCCATCGAATTGCACATATTTGGAAAAACGTACCTTGCTGACACTGGCAGTATAGACAATGACCTCGTACAGTTCACCCATGCGACGAAGGAATTCTTCGACACCGGGACGCTTGAGTACGTAAGCGTTATGCCATTGCCATTCAATTTCGACCGGAACCGTGAAATCGTGTTGGGGCATCATCTAACGAGAGAAAGGTCAGTACAGTCTCGAAATCGAGTCCCATACGAGAACACGCACCTTGAAGCTTGAATGAAGGAGTGTTTCGTCCATATCGAGTACCTATCCCAAACACATATCAGCCCGATGTAAAAAAAGGTGGAACCACGACTACATACCAGACACTTTCTCCCCTTATGTTTCTCCGCAAGAGGTGGGAGAAGTGGCTTCGGTTTGCCATCGACGATAGGGATTCCGCTGCCTCCGTTCAAGATGAGCCTCATCTCTTCAGCCTCGATATCATCTTCCTCTTTCGTCTCATGATAATCTCCATCATCCGTAAACGTTCCTCGATCACTCTCCTCTTTCTCTGATCCACCACTGCTCGTCGAACCACCGAGTCCCAAAGCGTCATGACCTTGATGACCTCCAATACCCCCCGGTGGCTGAACAGCTCCACTCGTCACGCCCTCCGTCTCATCCACGGGCAACAAATGGGAGCTCGCACCCGCTTTCGGCGTGGGGGGGATGACCACGTCCTGGTTCGGATCAAGTTCAAACGTATTGTACGCGGGCGTGCTCGGTGCAGTCAAGTTTACGGGACCATTGGGAATGAGCAAGTGAGGCGGGTTGAGGACGAGACTGTTACGGGTGTGGACGCTACCTCTGTTCGACGGTGTGGAGGCCGAGTAGGCGCCTGGACGAGGTCTCGCAGCTGCTACTGGTGGATGGTTCGCCGACGAAGAAGACGACGAAACGGCAGTCTCGTCCGTCAACCGATTCGAATCGGCTTCTCCGGTCTTCTTGTTCCCATTCACATTCGCTTCGACAGTGGTGGTGGTACCCTTCTTCGCCGATTTACCGTTCTCCTTCGTAGCCGTACCAGGACGAGAACCAGATTGATTCTTCCCCTTGGTTACACCGGTATTAGTCGTAGAAGCATTTGTAGTGGTCGCCTTTGCTTTCTCGGAAGTCGTTCGTCCTGCGGGGTCAGAATGGTCTTGGAGGCCGTCGTCATGTTCGTCCAAGCATGGGACGAAACAGGCCCTCAATCGAGCCCAAAACCCGCGTTTCTTCTTGTTCTTCTTTTTCTCGTCTCCACTTTTTACTCTTTTCTCGTCTGAGCTCTGCAGCGTGGTCGGGGAAGCAACCATCGTCGCCTGGTCGTTTGTCGTCTAATGGGAGGAGTGGGCAGACAGGGCAAGATGTCAGCGTTTGTTGGTGATACGCAAGGTTGGATGGGGACTCACTTTACTCATCTTGTCGTTATCGTCGTCGTGGTCCGTTCTCAGCGTGTCAGAGCCCGAAGAGTGAGTGTCCTTTACGTCTTTATCTAGGCGGGATGGCATCCAAGACCGTTCCAGTCGTTAACAATGCAGAGAGAGAACCAGTCGTAACAAATTCGTCGTTTGTCGTTTGGTCGTTTATCGTCGTCGTCCTTTTGTGGTTTTTTTTCCTTCAACTCGTTCGTTTTAGTCGTGCAAGCCGTGAGCGTAGAGAGCAACCTTCTCTTTCTCTTTGGCCCTCGCCTTGACCTGACCTCTAAGTTGTGCGGCGCGTGCGGCCGATGGAAGGTGCGAGAACTGGATTGTGTTCACAACAGTTTGTTGTTGATTGTTGGAGAGATGTTACTTGAAGAGGAGAGGCGGCGTTGCGCTTGCCTTGCTTGGTTTGCGTGTTTTGGGCTTTGTCTGATGCTGCTGGTCGGATTGCACGTGGATCCTCGTCGGGGTCAAACCAGCTTATTGTCGTCGACTCTTGGAGCGCACAAGTCTTTCTTTCTCCCCTCTTTAAAGCTCCAAAGTGTCGTCCCACACACGACGAAATGGGCGCACGTCAAGGTCAAGTGGACGACGGGTGGGGAGCCGAACAGGGCTGTATACCCGATGTATATGGACCATACCTCTTGTCCTTCTCCTCAAAGGGGAGACTGGATTAAATGCTGCTTGGTTTGAGGCTGGAGGGCAGATATACAGCCAGGGCGATGGACATTGATCCTTTCGATTTCAGGTCTGGTTTACTCGGCGATCGACAGAAGACTCTCCCCGACATTTTCTAGACCGTCATTCGCAATAGTTTTTAAGCTCATATGGGACTAGACCAAATCCGTCGTCTTCTCCTCAATGGCATTCTTGCGATATTCCACCTAGACTATGTGCTAGAGAGTTTCACCCGGCCCAATAGACCTTTACAAACGTGTTGATATCCTTTCTTTTCATCACGCTAATTGACGGTCGGGTCATCAAAGAGCAGACCTATCGGGTTGCTACTCTTGACTGGCCGCTTCACCCTTACCAGTCACCGACTAGCA
>WSTQ01000146.1:0-28184 GCA_019627725.1 Serendipita sp. 401 | reverse complement strand
TCTCCAACTTTCCATCCAGTCACGTTCTTCCCAATTGCCGCAATATCGCCAGCAAAGTCGCAGCCTACAGACTGACCAGGCTTGAGAAGGAAATCGATATGCTATGACGCGAGACGGTCAGAAACTGATGAGATATCCCAGCACTTGCAGCTTGAAGAGGGCTCTTTACCTTCCAATCCGTGGGATTTAAGGCCACTGCCTTTATTTTTACGAGTACAGAATCGTCATCGAGCTCGGGAAGTGGCTGAGTCTTGATCTCGACCTTGCCTTGTTCGACCAGTGCAAGAGCTTGGTGGGTAGATGGAACTGACATGTTCTGCGAGATGAGGTTGGGATTTTGGTTGAGGGGAGAGTAGGAGTGCCAGTTTGACGTATATATAGGCCCCCGAGTAAGATGACATCAAAGCGATTGAGAGAAGTGGTCCTTGAGAAGCTTTACTGTGAATGGTTCGCGATCAGGTTAGTAAGCCGATAAGTTGTGGAAGATGGTTTAAGAAATCATGTGCCAATCAGTGGCACCATGGATGGCGTTTGCCGTGGTGTCGGTGGTAAGCCCTTCCTGAGTCGTTCGGATCATTAGCCAAGCATCCATTCGAAATTACTAATAGTCTTTATAAATGTTCTGATCTGTTAAATAATCAATAAGTTCCCCCCATATGGGCGGTCGAAACAGGATCCAAAATCCGTAAACCCTTACAGAGCATGTCTGAAGCAATTGAGAGGAACGTTGAAGCAAGATTTTGCCGCACTTGGTCCTGAATGTGTACAAGGCAATGCCCTCTCGATCTCTTAATCGACAAGCAGCGTAATGTATAGACCGAACTAGCAGCTGGTAGGAGCACGCAGACTCAAAAGAGTCACATCAGTCCTTCACGGTAGGTGGTTTCTATTAAGTCGTCCATTACTGGCTGGGACGATTGGGAGGTCGTTTGAAGTAAGGAACAAGTGTACGCGTAAGACTTGAACCCGTCCATAACTCGCCCAGCATGGTGAACGCACTTACAACTATTCGATTTATCCGTGATACTGACCAAAGATACACAGTCGATAATGGAGTATAACGGAGGGTCCGTCGTGGCCATGGTGGGCAAAAACTGTGTGGCTATTGCATCTGATTTGCGATTGGGGAACCAAGCCTTGACGATCGCTACCAACTTTGAAAAAGTAAGCATTTATACACGATATGGAGTGGTTTAGCAGGCCAGACGTGCATCTCCTGAGTCAATGGATTGGTACTTGGTCGAGGGGTGGACGCGTCGTGACGCGTCGAATCACGGCTGCTCCTTCTATTACCCCAGTTATACTAACGTGTTCGACTCTAGATCTTTCCCATAACCGATAGGATCATGTTGGGCATGGCAGGGCTCGCCACTGATGTCTTGACTTTGTACGCTCTCTATTTCGTTGGAACAGAACTATGGAATACCCCTAACTATGGGTATTAATTTCATTTGAATCGGTATACAGGCGAGATCGCTTCCGTTTCCGGGTGAACATGTATACCATCAAGGAAGAGCGGGAGATTGAACCCGAGACGTTTGCCCATCTCGTCAGTTCTACACTCTACGAGAAGAGGTTCGTTACTTTCCTTAATGTGGCATTCTTACTCAACCCATCTCGCTATAGATTTGGTCCATACTTCATTGAGCCAGTCATTGCTGGCTTGTCAAAGGGAACCAACAAGCCCTTCATCGCGTCAGCAGATACTATTGGGTGCCTTAACTTTGCAAAAGACTTTGTCGTCTGTGGAACTGCCACGGACAAGCTGTTCGGAGTTGCAGAAAGTCTATGGGAGCCAGATCTAGTGAGTTTGAGCGTTATACACGTCTAAAAACCTCATTTTACGAGTCACCGTGTCGTTAATAACTTGTCACAGGAACCTGAGGATCTCTTCGAGACGATATCTCAGACTTTGATGAATGCAGTAGATCGGGATGCGTTTTCTGGGTGGGGAGCAATCGTACATTTGATGTGAGTACCCATAAAATACAGCATTAACTCTCTTTCGGGGCTGATTTCGCCTCCAGCACACCAGACAAGGTAGTCACACGACAGCTTAGGGCGCGCATGGATTGAATACAGTGTGCTTTTCGAAACCATCGTTTGGCTGCCATGCTTTTCAAGTCTTCGGGTGCTGGGATATTGGTCACAGCCACCCAGGCTCAGACAGCTCAAACTTCCGCGCGCCAAGGGACTGTCGCAACCCAGCAAGATGTTGCCAGTTCGCCAGCCGGATATGTGCCCTGTAAACCGGCTGAGAACTATTTCCATCGACGCTGTGCAAAAATCCCAGTACGAGCCAATTGGAGTTTGAAAACTTAGACAATATCGCGGTAGGCGATGCATTGAGCCCCCAGGCAATGTGCATTTTGAGCTCAGCGCAATTGGCGATTTCGTGAGAAGCGAGAATTCCTGGAAAGGGCGCCCGTTAAGTCTTAAGCCCATGGCGCCTGGATTCGGTTGCTAGTTAATCTTGTCTCCCTCCACCATCAACCCCATAGACCGGAGGCTGCTCGAGGCGTCGTGCTGAATTTCTTATTGGCCTCTTTCTCTCTCTTTTGATCGCTTCCATTTGTCCTCATTCCTTCGATACGCACATCCTGGGAGTCGCCCACTCGTCTTTAGTCAAGGTCGATCAACCATGTCCAAGGATGCTCACTATGTGTCCGGGTTCCTTACAGTGGACCCATTTGATAGAGGTGCTAGACAGAGTATTTTCTCGAGAGCCAGTAAGTTATCTTTATCTCATCTCCTTCCGTGCTTCCCCCTGTAGCCGGAGCATCGTATCGCCGCTTCAGGCGGCGCCCATTGCTGAACGAAATTTTTCGCCCAAATATCCAAAGCCAGTGTGATGGACCCGTTTAATGTTGTTTCGACGCTGCGTACGTTGGGCTACGCAGAGATCGTCGATGCGACGTTTCGTTCCGACCCATCGGGTTTCACTAATGGGGCCTTCTACACGGAACACACCCGCTACATTTTTCCCGACATTGACCAATTATTTCTCAATCCGTCTATCAATGGCTAACTCACTCGTTCTATAGTGAATGCGTTTATGGCTACTGCACTGTTCCAGTGCTGGTACTACATCCTGTTTTTCGCCGTAGAAAGTACAGTCCTCACAATACTGTACGAAAATAAAATATGGAACTGCGCCATCAAGTCTACTCTCTTAACAGTGCTCGGTACTGTGTTGGGTTTCGTTATCAGTTATAGGTCCGTATACGTTGCCTCACAGCGATACCCATTTTAAGTCTTTTGAATGTATAGAACCTCCTCGTCCTTTGAACGATACAATGAGGGTCGTCGCTACTGGTCGACCATTGTCTTCAATGCCCGTACTATGGCCCGCGCCATCTGGTTCCATGTCCCTGATATTGCAACAAATATTGGTGCCAGCGATGAAGAAAAGCGAGCCCGGACACTCGTAGAAAAGAAGACCGTGCTCAATCTTACTGAGGCCTTTGCCGTCGCTGTAAAACACTACTTGCGTGGGGAAGAGGGTATTCGTTATGAAGATCTCTATCACCTCACCAAATACCTGCCCGCATACTCCCTCCCTGCTGGAAGGCCCGATCCGTACCATGCTGGCCCAACCGTGCATGACGACGATTCATCCTCCTCCAATCTGCCTTTGCCAGCGACCAGCCCCAAAAGCCAAAGATTCCGATCTGGTGGTCGTGGACCAAAGGGGAGTGTCGGACCTGATGGGGGACCAGCCCTTCTGCCTTCAAGAAACCCTCCCAGGTTCTCCATCTTTGATCTTTTCCCTTTCACCTTGCTTGTAAAACCCATGCTTAAGCGAGGAATGAAGCCAGGTGGAAAATATGCACAGAAGGCACGGGCCAAATTGGGCTATGGTGGTCGTGGAGAAGAAGGAGAAATCATATCCCATAATATTCCTCTCGAAATCACCCTCTATTTGGTATGTCCGTCGTTTTCATGTTTGCCAACCATTAATGTTTTGCCAGTCCGCGTACATTGCAGCACTCCAGCAACGCAAGCAATGTGACGTTCCGACAATCAATTTGCTCCTCAATTCTCTCAACGCACTGTCGGATTCATTGACTGGTCTCGAACGTATCCTCACGACCCCAATCCCCTTCTCATTCTCGGTACACTTGTGGACAGTCACTCTTCTTTACTGTGCTGCGCTACCCTTCCAGCTCCTTGAGACGATGCAGTAAGTGCTCTATCACACATTGCTCGGTGATTTCCTAACACTCTAATCCCAGCTGGCTCACGATCCCTGCTACCATAATTGCATCGTTCATTTTCACTGGGTTAGTGTTTCTGACGTTGAGTATAGTCGGCATCTAATAAATTTATAGGTTCGTCGCTGCTGGTGAGGAAATTGAAGATCCTTTCGGCTTTGACAGGAACGATTTGAACTTGGGTACGTGGTGAAATAAGGTTGTATCGTTATGATCTAACGCTCATTTTTATAGACCACTTCACCCACAACATCATCAGAGCAGAACTCGCTTCTATCACCTCGTAAGCTTCATCTCTCCCCACTCTCTTTGCAGCCTACTAATGCGTTCAAAAGCGTACCTGTCCCTGATCCTGCCGTCTGGGCCTTCCAAGATGAGAATGACGCTGTTTTCGCAAATGACGGCAAACCAGCGATCCGTAGTCCAGAGACATGGGTCAAACACGGTATCGGTAGCATCAGGACTCAGCTGGGCAGGGCGACATCCGAGCAAGAGGTACAAAAGTCTGATGAGAAGAACAAGACCAAGAAGAAGCATGCGGTCACTACCGAGAATGCCAATCATGAAGCACCAACAGGAAACGCAGGACTTGGTGGTGCGGCAGGAGCAGCTGGTGGTGCAGCAGGAGATGCTGCTAGCCCCACTGAATGAGAGAGCAAACCGTACGCTCGTCGACGAGATATGCATCTTCATTTTCTGTTACCCCTCACAAAACCCAATCCCTAGACCGGGACGTGATGCTCGTTGCTGCGCAATGCAGAATGAAATCATGTTGATATTTATCAATATCATGAAAATAAATTTTTGCTGTTTAATGACAATATCTATGGCTCATGAGCGGATGCACGTGACTCTCAGAGCTTGAACTCCGCTTCGTTTTCCTCCCCACTCGTCACTCATCTGTGCCTTCGATCCCAATGCCTCCACGTAAGAAAGAAACCACTGAAGAGGCTACTGAGCCTGAAAGGCGCTCGACGCGTATTCGCGACATGCCTACAAAGCCCCCTCCAGCCGCGCCAGCCGCGCAACCGGCCAAACGCGCGAAGAAAACCGATCCTGAGCTCTCTGAGTGGAAGCCTACCAAGAAGGCATCTTCCAAGAAGAGAAAGAAGGCTGATCTTGCGGCTGAAGACGCCGAAGACGCTGAGGATGCAAAGACGAAAGATGTTGAGGCCGAGGAAAAGCCCAAGAAAAAGGTGAGGATGCTCTATCTGATCCCATACTCGTATACAATATCGATTGGATGTCATTTATGTTGACATTCTCGCTCGGTTTTCAGGTTAAAACGGAGGCAAAGGCGACGAAGGGAAAGAAGGCCGCAGCTGGCAAAGAAGGAGCGGCACCTGCTGCTGCTAGTACAGTAAGTGACTTTATTATCTTTGTAGAACGTTCAGCGAACACCTGTCTGACAAACCTGAACCCTCTTAGAGTGAAGCCGCCACAGCTCAACCTGCTGCTCAAGGTGGCAACGAAGCCAAAAAGGAACACTCGGCACTCACGATTGGTTCCGCCCTTCCTCAAATGATCCTCAAGAACGAGAAAGGAGACAACGTTGACCTCTCAACCCTCGCAAGTCAAAACGGAGTCGTCATCTTTGCCTCTCCCAAGGCCGATACGCGTATGTGAAAGATTTACGACCTGGTAACACTTGACTGATAAAATTTACTCCAACCAATAGCCGGATGCAATAAGCAATCGTGCCACTTCCGTGATTCTACGGCCGACTTCACAAAGTTGGGCTACGACGTCTACGGTCTTACATCAGACACTCCAGCCGCATTGACCAAGTGGAAGACCAAGAACTCTTTCCAGTATACCCTCCTCTCCGACCCCAACCGCGAGTTCATCGCGATGCTTGGCGCAAAAACTGGAAATGCTACCAAACGTAGTCACTTCGTGTTCGAGAGGGAAACCGGAAAGCTTCTGGATGCCCAAATCGGCGTGAAGCCCGACACCAGGTAAGTGTGCTTCACTCGTGGGGAACGTATCCAAGCTGACTCTTCTTTCAGTCACAGCGCCGCTCTTGAGTTCATCAAGGGTCTCTAAACCATAAACGAGCATTGTTTAAACGTTGCTTAAATACCCTCAGATGGGTACTGTTAAAATTCTGCAACATATCTACACCGATTTACTTGTGACGATCCAATATGCTTTGTGGTGATACTGATGTATTCGCTGTCGTAAATCACTTTTCTCGGAAGTGTACTTTGTTAAATAGGTCTCAGTATGCCACGACAATACTACCGATTAGTCTTCTCAATTTCAGATCGTAAATGCATGCTATTAGGGATGCCGAGCTGTATACCATATATGTTATAGATAAGAACTCATTGGTCCGTTGTGGGAAGGCGTCACCCTCTACGCCTTACACAGTCTTCGGTATGCGGGGAATTGGTGGCGCCAAAAGCTGCTGGTGCTCTGGGATGGGGTCGCCGTCTTCATCAACATCGAGCATACGTGCCGGTGGTCGTTCAACCTCCGTTTCAAGGAGCTCGATCCGCAAATCGTCCCCAGCGAAATCACCGAGCTCTCCTTCCATTTTCTCTGGGGTGAGAAGGGCAACTCCCTTTCGGAATACTTCGCCCTCTTCTTCAACCCAAATTCGGCTCCTATAGCATTGAATAGCGATCAGTAAGCTGTATTCTTGTACGATTCAATGGGGGTTTGATGCCTACCGTGAATCTGTTGGAGAACCAAGCGTGTCATCTGCAGTGGCTGAGCCTGGTTCAGGGATAATCTTTCCATCTTCTCCTACTCCTATGGTAAAATCATCATCGTGAATCGCCTTTCCCTTTCCCTTGTCGAGCCGCGGAGTGACTGGTCCATCGTCCTCAGCTCCGATCGAGGGAGTAATGCTCGAGAAGGAGGAGAAAGACTGGCTTAATGGGGATCGAATACCAGGCGAGAATGCAGGAGTACCAGGCGCAGAGCCAGTCGTGTCTAAATGTCTGGAGTTGCCATTTATGATGCCATTTAGAGAGAGTGACGGTCGCAATGGCCGTCTTGACTCCATCCTTTTGATCATATCCGTCAAAGAGTCGTTTAGAATGAGCATTTCCTCCAATTTGTTGGGATCATTGGAAGCCTCAATTGCTGCCACGAGTGATGGGAGCGTTGCCTTAGCGCGATCCAACAAAATTATCTCCTCAGCTAAGGGTATAATTGGATTCCCCTTGTCGCTTTGCAGAATCATCTCAAGTTGAGCCTGAAGTTCTTGGGCTCCGGCCAGTGTGTCGATCTCGATCTATGAATTATAGCCTGAGGAAGTGATAATTCATTACGATGTAGAAACTTACCCTCCTGCCCTCCCCTTTTCTCACATCACGGGCCAAGGCAGAGTCTTCTATCATCGCCCAGATGCCTTTGCCTCTTGGATGTGCCCCCTCACTTCTTGCGCGGGCGTCTGCTCGCTCAGTATTGCGAACACACCAGTTCAGGATTTCACGACATAACCTGAGCATACAGTATGAGACTTCGCCTTTTGTTGTCACCGGTATACTTACCGTGCCATTTCCTCATCGCTAGGAGGAATATTGAGGTCTAAGCAACGCATGACCTCATTTGCCTACCAACCATTCAGTATAGTCACTACAAGAATATTGACACGTACCTTAAGACCATTACTGAGGGCCATCACCCCAGCGATGTCCAAGGGGTTTTGGGTGAGATCGAGATGAAGGAGGCTCGATGATTCGGGCAAGAATTCTGCTAGCATAATGGCTCCTTCTGATGTTAAGGATGTAGATGATAGGAAAAGTCGCTTTAGAGACGTATTCAGAGTGAATGCTGTCCGCAGAGAGGTGATCTAATACGGTGATATCAGATGGGTTGACGTGTGACATGGAATAACTGACCCCCTCGACCCCAGGTCCGCAGCACGGATTTCGGCTTAGGTCCAAAGTTTCAAGTGAATTGTTGTATTTCTAAAGATGCGAGTTTGTCAGTGTATCGGCGAGGCCCGAGCACGGGAGGACGTACGAGGGCATCAGCAACGCTGACTAGGCCGTCCACTCCTATCTTATTCTCAGCAAGATTTAGTATCTTGAGCGTGCGGTTACGCTTGAGGACCTGCGAGATCGAACTGACACCGTTCTGTAAGAGTAATCAACTGCTTGCTCTGCGGAGTGAGAAATTCAGTTACCCGCAAATCATTTCCTCGTAAATCGAGAGTCTTGAGAGCACCAAGTCGCGGAAGATTATCCAAAGCTCTGACTTTGTCAAGCAGTGCCAGACTTGGCCCAGCGCTGCGGGCTGCGGCTGTTGCAGCGGAAACAACTTCGCCAGGAGTCTGAGGCGGGAGATGGCGGGTAGTAATACCACCTCCTTGCGATGTAGAGAACCGGGGCACTTGTCTCTCCTCTCTGTCGACGCCGGGAGAAGCCGGGGCATTCACAACCGAGAGTACGGATGCACGTTTAGAGCGAGGAATATAAGGTGTGTATGTCGTTCCAGCGACCTGTGGCTGAGGTGTAGGAGGAGGTGGAATTGCCACTTGACGAACAGCCAAGGCAGCGTTGAGATTTGTGGCCCGGGGGGTGGATGGAGGTGAGAGTGGAGTACTCTGCAAGCTCGGCGATGATGGTGCAGACGCATTTCCATTCAGCGGGTTGGAAACTGTATCAGGATAGTCTTTGATCATGAGCGCAAGCGCTACAGCCCCGGATGGTGCGATATAGTTGTTGCGAAGTGAGATATGCTGGAGTGGTGCACTGCGAACAGAATGCGCAAGAGCTTCCAAAGCAGCTGGACGCAGATTACATCCATCCATCCGTAGCGAGACCAACTGCGGCTTATCGGATACCTGGAACCTTGGCTCCGCTACCTCCAGAGTTGGTGTGGAAACAACGGAACCAGGCTTCGAAGATGGCATGGAGGGCGGTATCGTCCCGAGAGCACCAGCAATGTATTCGACCGCCCGTTTGTCTAGTGGGTTCAACGATAAGTCCAGGAACTGTAAAGAGACAGCCTTCGACAGGTAGATCCCAACAAGTTTCCAGGACGAACTCCTAAGCGACTTGTTGGACGCAAGGGAAAGGTAAGAGAGAGAATTAGGAATAAGGATGGAATGAAGGAGAGCTTTGAGACCCTAGTGAGACATATGTCAACCAAATGCTCCACGTGATTAAATGAATGCACAATACCAAATCTTCTAGTTCGCAGTCCTTCAGAACAAGCTTTCGCAACCCCCACTCTATGGTTAGGCAATCGGACAGCGCCATGGCTGAGTGAATATCGAGGGTCACGTTCGATAATTGCAATGACCTCGGCGTAGAACCAGCCGCCTTTTGAACCAGTTAGAATTTAGATAGGGCTTGATGAATTATACTCGCCTTGATAGCACTGACGATACGTAGGTCGATGGGTTCATCGCGCCCTAGGCAACATTCCTTATAGAATTGTTCTACCTTTTCAAGTGACCAAAATTCCTCTGTCGTGGAAGGGCTATGCAAGGATAAAGAGCGTAAAGAAGTGACAGAGTTGCCGCGAACAAGTCGAGCGCGTTTCATACGCTCGCGTTCCTCAATGTCAGCTTTCTCCCGTTCCAGAGAGGGACTTGCAGGCGGGTTTCCGGACCAAATTGGATAGGTTGTGCTAAGAGATGGGAGAATGAAGTGAGCTCGCTTCAGCGCAGTACCACGAATTCCTTTCCCTCCATCATCGTATACATTTGGAGACGATGGTGACTGCATCTGATTAGGGAGAAAGGTTTTGATCGTTGACAGTGAGAAGAATTTGGGTTGCGGAGGTGGTGGATGCTTGAGGATTGAAGGACCTGGTGTACGGAAGGGAATTGGAGGCGGTGGAGGTAAGGGTGTCATAGTAGATGTTCCTTCAGCTAGGAAGACCCCCCCGGGACTGGAAGGACCAGCTTGGGCAGAGCTTGTAGCCATTACTGCCAATGATGTGGGGTCCAAATTCTTCTTGAACCTTGCCACCACTAACCCGTACCTACGAAAACTCTGAGAAGAAACTATTTGATTATAAGTTCATATCCCGATCTATCATTCCGTGTGAAAATACTCGGGAGACGGACATGGAGGACACTCCTTTGGTGAACCTCTTACGAAGATTTCCTGGCCGAGAAAGGGTGATATCAACTCTATACGAAGGTCTCACTTCAGTGAAGATACCTTTCTTCCACATCTACGATCCCCAATCTTCATCGACTATGGCCCATTTGTTCCCAGAACTGCTCGCTGTTGTTTCCGATCATCCCGGTACCCAGAACTTTCTCTCGGTTATCTTCGACGCTACGGAATGCATCACACCGAAGGTTCTATTTGACAGAGTGCTTAACGGACTGTCCAGCTGGACACCTGACTGGGAAGGCGGCGCCCTAAACTGGGCATCTGCCACGGGTGAACGATATAGTGGAAGTTTCGACGCCTTTGTTCATGGCGTTCGATGTATTCATCGAGAAAAAATGCAAAATATAGGAGATAAAGGAGGTACTGCAATTATCGTCCTGAACGCTGAGCGCCTCAAGGATCACATACCAGCACTGATCACACCTTTGTCACGACTGGCAGACCTGGTGCGTGAATCCTTCTTGATGAAGCTTTATTGAATAAGGTACTGGAAGACCGAACTACCGGTAACCGTAGTGTTTTTGTCCCACCTTCCCTGGGAGGAGGTCCGGCCAGCCATCGGGAGCTCTGCTACTCCTTCGTGCATCTACATCCCCCCTCTAAGTAGCAGCGGTCAGTCTTTCCCAATCCTTGATCTGGTATCTGACTCTCCCTGCAATAGATATTGTAGCACATGTACAGGCCCAATTCACATCGTTGATTGACGACAGTTGTGTCAACCCTTATCACTCCATCCTACAGCCCATATTCAATTCATTCGTTGAAATTGTCCATGGGATATGCTCGCCGTATATGAGTGATCCTCTAGATATGAGCTACATCGTCTCTACACATTGGGTCATGTACATCTCCCCCATTGTCAATGACTGGAATTATCACAACGATACAGGAGAAGAGTATGAAATTCCGCCCGACGCCCAAACGCGGCTTCCATCACTGTTTGGAAGGACAATCGGCACCAGTGTACAACAACTTCATTCACGACTCACAGATGCAACCCTATGGGCGTCACAGGCGACCCCAAGTGCGTTCTCAATGAGACTATCACAAATGACACGGATCAATATTCCTCCAAACCGGCCAGATTCAGAAGTCACTGGCTTCTTGTCGGTGACTAGTCTTCCGATTATGGCTCGTTTCCTACTTGTAGCGTCATATTTGGCATCCTTTAACCCGATTAGGATGGATTCTCGCATCTTGAGCCAGACGAGAGACCCGACGAAGAAGTTTCGGAAGATTGCCAACCCTAAGACCCGGGCTTCATCTTCTCTAAAGGTAAGAACTTCAGTTTCATGGGGGAAATTACTGATCATCATCTAGATCGGGCCTTTACTTACTGGCCCGACAACTTTCGGATTTGATAGGTTATGGGCAATCTCCGGGGCACTTATGGAGGCCTTTGGGACCAACGAAGTGCTTCCTGGTATGAAAATACATGCTAATTCGCGGGGTGTGAGTGAAGCAGAAGTATCGAGAGTACACTTCCTTGCCCAGGTACGCAAATTTACTTTATCTATTAGTATGAGACTCATCCCACTCTGTTCGTTTGGTAGATCAATAATCTTATATCACGGAAACTTTTGGTTCGAATGACTCAAGAGAAACTGGAAACACAAGTGATGTACAAAGCTGCGATCTCCATGGAGCAAGCTTCCGCTTTAAGCGACAGCATCGGGTTCAAGCTCGGTCCTCTACTTTACGAGGAGGTACATTGATCTCTACATTGATACATCCGTGTCGTCTTTTCTCTCTTCCTGTACATAGAGTCCGAAGATGTTGCGGCTAATGGCTGCCGCCGCTATTGACGTAGCTATTGCGGTCAAACGTTTGATAAACCCCTCCACATTTCTGGACCACTTGAAAGTTTACTCCACTGGCCACCCGTATTTTCCAAAGGAGATTTCCTCTCTTCAAAAGTGGGATGCCATCGCCTGCAATAACGCGACTTGATGCAGCAAAGGCATCTACCATAGCTCAAACGCTTGACAATGCCACGATCGGGGGGACGACTGCAACTGCGAATGTTACTACGAGTACAGACCCAACACAAAACGCTGCTGCTGCCGCAACAAACTCTTTGGCTGCGAACCAGGATTCTGTCGCTACTGCTGCAAATGTGATTGAAGGAGCCAAGCAACTAGCGGCTTTTTCTGCGGTAGATCACCATATCCTACCTCATCATAAGGTTGGATGAATTTAGCTCACTAAGTGTAACAGTGACTGAAAAATTACAGGTCATTGGCATTGGCTCAGGTCAGTACACATATTCGAAGATAACAAATTTACTGACTTGTGTCGATAGGATCCACTGTGCCCTATGTGGTGGACAGGATTGTACAGCAAGGTCCTGAGGCAAATCAAGGACGTGTCTTCATCCCAACAGGCTAGAATCTACATTCAAGGCCTATCATCATCACTTATTCGTACCTTTAGGCTTTCAATCCAAAGAACTCATTGTGAAAGCCGGTTTAACTCTCGGGGATGTCGACCAATTCCCTCAAATTGATGTCACAATCGACGGTGCCGACGAGGTAGATGCGGATCTCAATTGTATAAAAGGAGGTGGTGCTTGCCATCTTCGTGAAAAGGTGCTTGCAGAAGCAGCGGAAACGTAAGTAACTTGGATAAATCAAACACACTCAGCCAAAGCTTTTTGCACTAGTTGGGTTGTGGTAGCGGACTATCGCAAAAACTCTCGGATATTAGGAACCACTGCAAGTATCTTCATGGAAGTTTCCTACATGACTCTGACTACCTGCATTTAGTATAAGCAAGGTGTCCCAATCGAGGTCGCACCATTCGCATATGCGAAACTCCTACAAAACGTCCATCGTCTTGGCTCAGAAAAGGCCGTTCTTCGAATGGCAAAGGCAAAGGCTGGTCCAGTGGTCACTGATAACGGCAATTTCGTTATCGATGCTCCATTTGATGAGTCCTCATACACGAACCCTCGCTCGATACTCGAGCATATCAAGCTCCTTACGGGTGTGGTTGAAGTGGGCTTGTTCTGCGGAATGGCCAAGGCCGCATACTTTGGAAATCAGGCTCGTATAGATTCTTTGCATCATCGATTCACTAACTGAATCCCATAGGATGGAAGTGTTACCATCAAGTGGGCAGACGGGAATCAAGAAACGCTTCAAGCATCCGATATCCAAAAATGAACCGGTGCAGGTTGACTAGACAGTCTCAGGAGTCAACTGGGTGTATGAAGAAGGAAATATATTAAAGGGGATTAATCAACGTGTGTGTGAATTAAGTGGGGGATACTAGGTCCGACTATGTGTCGTGTAATCAAAACAGCTACGAAAGTGAAAAGCTGGGAAGATGCCGAAGCTCTTCATCGAATTGGCTCAAGTCTACGAAGCCTCTCCCGAACCCAGCCTTGCGCACGACGAGAGCTTCCACGATCAACCGCGGCTCATCTGTCGTCACAGAAAGGATACCTTCATCATAATCAGGCTTCTCTGGAGTTAGGGTGTAACCCTCGTGAGATGCAGCGGTCACTTCCTCTCGTCTAAGGGTAGCCAAAGAGCTCGTAAGACGTGATGCAGCTTCAGGACTGTGGAGGGCGCCATCAGTCGTAGCAGACTCTTGGTCCTCATCTACTTGGCTAACTATTTTGTCGTACTCGATTCCGTGCTCGCCGCTAGCTGGGATCGTCAAAGCGCTGTGGTCGTAAATTGGATCCATAAGTGCTCTCTTCCGTTCTTCGCGCCGCCTGTCACGCTTGGCTCGCTTGTCTGCCAGCTTCTGGGCAATTTGTTCAGGGGTCTTTGGCGGAACGGACTCTGCTTGGGGTTTGGACCCCTTTGGACGTTTGGACCCTTTTGGCGGCTTGACAGGCTTGCTCGACTTGGATTTTGGTGGAAGATCGGGATCGAGCTCGACGGAAGATGAAGGTAAATTAGAACCAAGCTTTGTCAAGTCGAATGTACCAAACTGGGGGTCCTCGTCATCCGCATCGCCCTCATCAGACGGATCGATATTTCCGGGAGAGAAGTCAATTGGCCTAAGGGTTCTCTCCCTCTGTTTCTTGGCCAAATTCTGCTGATCCCGTCGTCGAAGGAAAGAGTGAGTGATTGGAACTGGGGCAGATCGTACGATGATCTCGTCGGGATCTCCACTCCCAAACGATGGTCCAGAAGTTGCACTTGGTGAATCGGTGGTGTTGTCATCCTGTTCGTCCGTGCCTTCTAGCTCACTTGCCTCCGTGTCCGTTGTGCTCACATCGGTACTGGTGACACTAGTGCTCAAAGGCGTCGAAGACGTGCTCCTGTCTCTTCGGGGATTCATTCCCTTGACCGAGTCCAAGGGCAATGCACTAAGACGGCCCCTGACCTCGATTTCACGGTTAATGAGCACGCTGGCGCCTAACTCCCCGGCCATGCTTTCCAAGGTTTCCAACGTAGCCTCCATTTCGTATCGAGTCAGCCCGACCAGTTCACCAGAGTCGGCTACTCCCAGCTATCGAGGTTGAGCTCATTATTCAACAGAGTCAAGAATTCGGATACCTGATAGTAGGCCTGTCCACCCCCTTCCATCAGCCTCCAATTCATTTGGGTGACGAGCTTCTGGAGGCGCTCTGGAGACGGATTCATGAGGATGAGTTTATATTCGACGTTTCCCTGAACCAAACTTTAAACAATGTAGGTCATAACATCGTGACCACACATACCTGTTCAACCTCAGGAGTTAATTTTGGGACGCCATCTGATCGTCTCATTTCGATTTCGAGCCCCTTGGTACGGGGAGACGGAGAAACGGAGAACTTGTCCCATGGGGAGGGTGCACGAGAGTCCAAGAGGTCCCTTTGCATGAGATATTATTCCTGAAATTGAGTTTTCGATAGGTAGAGAGTGTCCTTGTGTACGAAGACTGTGCTGCAAAGGCTAGATTGCGTTGGTAGCTCGCTGGTATTATCTAGGGATTGTGTGCAAGAAGGGAAATGATATTGATAGGACGAGAAAGGTAAATTTAAGGCTTGTTTCATATACGAGGGATCATTTCCAGAACTCTTGAGAGTCGTCGTAGGGTCCAAGAGTTGCTTGTCGAAGACTGACCTTTGGTGCTGACTCGGTTGCCCGCCTGCATAAACACAGCAAGCCGAATGGACAACCCAGAACGTCTGAGAAGGACCAAGTCGTCTATTCGTCTTCAAGTGTTTTGAGCGGAATTCGATAGGCGACCTCGCTGGCAAGGGTGCCAATAACGGCATGTGGACGTCCAGGCGCACTTGAGATCGATTCCAACCAGTTGTTTCAATCTAGGGTCATCGATATCCGGAAACAAAGCCCTTTCTCCTTGGAATCGCCCACGTCCGAACATGGACACACAAACTGGATGGAGTTCACTGCCCGAAGAGATCGTTATCCACATCCTATGGTTTTGTGATTTTTTTGAAGTCGTCAGGTTTCGATTGGTGAGTATACAATCGCCAAGTTTTTCCACTGAACCTCATTGACAGTCTCTTTCTAGCTCAACAAGTCCCATAAGCATCTAATAGACGCAGCGTCCAAACTGCAATTCCTCATCGAACTTGGTAGAGATGGCACTGCTCCTACATTTGTAGACTCTCGCACACCAATAGGAATTCTGATGGACCATCACATCTCGTCGAGGAAACAGTGGACGGCCCTCCCCTTAGACTCACCCATACTACACCCTCCCAGTGGTTCAGAATTTGAGATCTACGAGTTTGGAGGCGGTGTTATCACCTTTTGCGTCCCTGGAGAGCACCACGACACAATTCGGTTTCAAGATTATCGGAACCCTGTTTCAGAGCTTCAATCCAAACGTATCGTCCTCGCATTTAAATGCTTTGAACTCTCCTGCGACCCTTTGCAAGACCTAGTGGTTGTCATCCAGAACCATATGCCGTGAGTCGTTCCCTCTTGTTCTTACCTGCTCTCATGATATTTACAGAAACTACTCGGTGCATATATTATCTATAAGCACAGGAGAATACCACACAAGAGCAAATTTAAAAGTGTTCGATAATCTTATCAACTACCCGGGCGTCCTATATGATGTTTCGACCTGTATAAGCGGGAACGTCATCGCATTTACATGCTCTGCGAGCAGATCTAGGAGTGATTTCATTGCCATTGTTGTGGTCGATTGGGTTCTAGGGAAGACTTTGGTGAGGAAAAGAATCCGATAGGGTGCACCTTAACTGATGAGATGGGCAGTACTCTAGTACCGAGTTCTCGTCGTGCCATGCAACCTTGTTATCGTCAAGGTATATGATAATGGTGCACTGTGGACCATCGATGCAGTGGCCGGGTCCCCGATTGGAGCTCTATGATCTCCAAAGTGATCCAGTTGCGAAACGGCAGACGTTACTGTTGCCATTGCTTAAATCCCAGTCCACGTATTCCTTTGAATCATCGTATTTTTTGCATGGGTCAAACAACGCAATCGAAGCCGATAGAGGTGATGGCTTGATCCGAACAGGTGATGCCGACGTCGTTGCGCTTTTCATAAAAGCAAGACCCAGCAACGGTGCAAGGACTGGGAGAATAATTGTGATGATCTCTAGGAGTCGTCTAATCAAACTGGCCTCCTCACCTGTACCTATGCCCCAACTATTGTTTTCTAATTGGTCTCGGAATGGTCGGTATACGCGCTGGTTGGACATTGGAGAAGGAAGGATGCGACTACTAAGTCATAAAGGGGTATATGGCTCTAGATGCGTATGTCTCGCAAACCCTCAAGACCTTGGGGTCATATGGGCTGTTGACGGATCATCTTCCAATGTTTGCGTTCTCGACTTCAACCTGAAGTCGTTCATGCTTGGCGAACCTAGCAGGAAAATGCATATCGTTCGGTCCATCGAACGGATTGATTCGATTACAAAGGAGTTGGAGGAAGATGTACGAGATGGTCTGGAATTCGGTTTGACATGGAGTAAGGTGCAGTCGACAGGCAATTGGGAAGACGTTTATCTGGATCGGGATCATCTCGTCGCTCGTCTCGTTAGTACTAATACATTTTCATTATGGATACTTCTGACAGAATTTATAGCCAAACGGGTTTCAAGTACACAGTATTAGCGACGAGCTACCCCTGAGGACCAGGTAGCCATTTCAAAGAGCAAAACTAGTTACTTCCTCTTCCACTATCAACAAACTTCTGTGCGTCAAGAGCATAGTACTCGCCCTCCTTGCTTTCGATCCTTTCGAACCCAATAGCCTTATAAAACTTTCGACCATTGTCATTCCTACTATCAATCCCAACCCACAGTCCTTTCTTGCCATCGGAAAGCACTTGCTCAGCAGCTCGGCGTATCATCTTGGAACCCCAACCTTTTCCTTGGTGGACTGGAAGAATATTTATGTGCAAGAAAGCCGGATAGACATCGAGGACTTCCTGCCCCGTTGTATGCGGTTTTGCGATAAAATCGAGGTAGTACAGTTCGGCGCCAGTATACTGGTCCCTGTCGCTCTCGGGCGGCCTGGGGTAACGAGGCTGCAGCTTTGGCCACCAGTTCTCTGCGGCGTCGGCCTCAAAGGCACGACAGTCCGACGAACCCAAGATATAGCCAACCACTTTCTCATTGCTTTCGTTATCCATTTCGACGAGGACGAATCGCCAGGCAGCAGCAAGGTGGAGATATGGCACGGCGTATACAAGCCCAGGGAGCTCTGGGCTCTTGAAGAGACCCTCAGCAGATTTGCCTGCATCTGCTGTGAGAAGACAGATGCGAGACACTGCTGGCTCGTCTGCTACAGTTGCTTCGCGGATGTGGAGACTCATGCTTAGCGGTCTACATCAGGATGGGAGGCCTGCACAAAAGGTGTTTACTCACAATGTTCGTTCCTCTGGGTCTTGAGTTTGATCCTCCTCGGTGCGGTATTCTAGTCGTGGACTGACCGAGCTCCTAAATAGCTGCTGCTCCAATGGAATTAGAAAGCTTCCCCACACTGCGCTGACCCTCAAGGCATTGAACCCCTGAGGCTTTCGGTGAAACCTAGGCTAAATATTCCCATCTTCCCTTGTTGGTTTGAAGGTAGTTATTGGTAATCGACGAGTATTGGCCCGAAGGAGAGCTAAGGTGGTGCGGAATAAGTTCGAATCATTCTCGGGACACGGCTAGATATCTCTTTGCGGGACTGGGCTATTGGTGGTGAGTGGTATCGTAAGCTTGGACCTGCCGTTTACTTCATGAAGGCCGTAAAGGGGGTTTTAATCACTTGGTTCGTTAAATCTATCATTGAGTGGAAAATCTTTGGCGATTTAACATGCCATATCATCCTATTCGGCCGTATTATTCGTATATCTGAAGTGATGCTGCCGTAAAGCAGATATTGATAGCAATGAACGAGAGACGGGGGATCAACAATGCATTTGTGATCGAAGATTTGGACCAAACACATCTGCTCATCAAGGCGGATGAGGAAGAAAGTATGCGTCTGGAGCTAGAGGCCGAGGTGTGTCCACTAAACTCGTGATCATAGGTATCATCTGATCAAGGAATCAGCTGGAAAAGAACACGTACACCCTTGAGCCATAAACGCGCGAGAGTGCCCCTTAGGACTGTAACATATACAGCCCCTTCAGAATTGCCGTGCAATCATCACTTCAAGAAGGAAAACACTCGGGTCTAGTACAGTACCCCCAATAGTGCTTTCTGCCTCACGCCAACGTACTCATCAATCGCTTGCGAAAGAGACAGGATTGAGAAAGAATCCCAAGATGGCCGTGATTAAGTTGTGACAGGCAACCTCCCGAGTCTCCTGTAGAATTAAATAGCCACAGGTAGCTTACCATTTAGACTAAAACCTCGTATAGACCATGCATACAAACCATGCATTTCATCGCCACTGACGGTTATAATTGAGGGATTTGATGGTAGAAGGAAAGAAATAGATTCGAAACCAAATTTCTACTACTCATATTCCTTCATTGAATTATATCGGCACGACTGAAGCTCCTTTAACATCATGAAGGGAGCGTTGTCAAAAGTTTAGTGACTTTCTGTTCGACTTCTTCAGCAGATAATCCCTCGAGTTCTACATGACGTTCGACTCCGCGTTCTATGGAGGCGATATGGCAACTTTCTTAGCTTATGTCGAAAGGGTTTATGAGACTCACCGAAACGAGCGAATGCTCTTGCAGGAGTTCCTCGAGCTTCTCTTATAAGAACAGGGAGATCTGGGTTACTCTTCTTGATTAAGGGATACGCGGATTGGATGAAGTGCCTGTAAACGCCATCAGCTCTACGACAAGGCATACAACCAGAGACGTTCCAACGACCACATACCGTGTCCCAGCTGAAGTTGCACCAGTTTGGCAGCAGAATAATCGTATTTCCCTCAAGGCAGGGGAGAGGACGGTGCTCAGTGACATGGTCGCAAGAGTTCAACTGGCTGCTTACCCGTGAGACCCCTCACCCCAGCCCAAGAAGGTAATTTGAAAAGCTGGAAAACAATGCAAATATCCTTACTTTTACACTTTCCATTCACTTTCTGACCAGCCTCGAAAGTTTTCATCGTTTACAACCTTATCGAATAAAGCTTGGACTCCACCATGTTCCCGACAACAGTTCGCAGTCTACTCGCGCGTTCCGCAATCTATGCTAAGCGTACATGCCGTCTGCCAGTGCGTACCATTGGCGTCGATGCGTTCAACAACGCGGTCGTCGCGCAAGGTCGCGCCTTCTCCGTTTCGTCCCGTATTGCATTCCCTGTAGCCGTGAAGAAGGCAACCTCAAAGTCGTCCAAGACCAAATCTAAACCATCTACAAAGAAGAAGACGACCACTGCTCGCGCTAAACCCAGCACTAAACGCACGGCAACCAAAAAGGCCGTCCCTAAGAAGAAGAAGAAAGTGGCCGCTAAAAAGAAACCAGCAAAGAGGCGCGTCAAGGCAAAGAAACCTGTCATTAAGAAAGCGACACCACGAACTGATCGTCAGTGCCCCTCTTTGAGCGGGTGCATTACATTGTCTAATATGTTTCTTATATAGCTGCTCTTCGGGCACCTCCAAGAGCTGTTCACGCTTTCTCTTTGTATCTTCAAAGAAATTGGGCGAGTCTCCAGCCTAAGCCCAAGAATGGACCCGAGGGGTTAATCCAACTCAGAAAAATGTGGACAGGACTTTCAGACGTGGAGAAGCAGGTCGGCTATACCGTATAGTCTCTCACTTCTCTGTCTCTCAACTTTTTATAGCGATACAAGGATGAAGCACTCAAGATTACTGCAGAACGTAGCAAGGCTTACGACGAATGGCGCTCGAAACTTTCCTTGGGTGAGGTTGCGACCATTAACAAGTACCGGAAGCAACACGGCCACAACAAACTTGGACAATCTCGTGAGTGACTGGTATGACCAGCTGCTTTGCCTGACATATGAGCGCTTGGTAAATATAGCTGTGAAGTCGGACAAGCCCCTTACTACTTGGATAAAATTCCTCCAAGAAGTTAGCACTAATGGTCGGATCGATAAGTCGAAGGTTCCAGCGGGCGAGAACGTGGCAATGTACTGCGCAAAGGAGGCCGCTAAACTCTGGAAGAGATTATCACAGGCCGAGAAGGATGTAAGTGAACTTGGATGCAACATAAAAATGAAAAAACTAACACCTGTGTAGGCTTACAAGTCCTAGGTGACCGTTTATGTAGTTAGCACGCACAAGGGATTACAATTACGTTTAATGGTCTCCCTCAGACCACATACCAAATAACTTGCTTATACAAATCCACGGCGAGATGGCTTGAGCCCCGTGGCCATCCGTTGTTTAAAGAAACATATGTTTGTTTGAAAAATTATCTACCATTCCCATGAATGAAAACCCTATGTTTTTTCCTATGACACCTGGAGTGTTCAAGAGTTACCACTTGGTCTCCGCCACATCATCCGCTGTTGGCCACCCAAACTTTCTCCGACGCTCCAACTATCGTCTAGTTTTACTCTTTTGAATCTCTGCTGCTAAAATGTTACGCTCACGTCGTGTGGCAACCCTCCATGTACAGTCGTATAGCGAACAAGTGTCCGACGATGGGGAGAAAGTCTCATCTTCTGAAATGGGGGACTCACCGGGCCTTGAAGAGTCTTCTAATGAGTCTAGTGACTCCGAGACAGAGGTAAGTTTTTGATGGCAGGCTCCACCAGATTACGCTGATAATATCCCAAAGGATTTATTGCCGAATTCGGGACGAAACTTCTTTCCTACGGTTCCAGACGCCGCCCAGGTCGCGCAAGCACGTTTACACATCGACATTCTGTCCAGAGAGTGCTCTGAACTTGAAGCTGAGCATGAGGCCCAACGTTCCATCATGATCCATATCGAAAGCCGCCTCAATTCCGCTCGTCAAAAATTATTACAAGAGCGGGCATTGGTTGCGCCTATTCGCCGCTTGCCTCAAGAAATACTCTCCATTATTTTTCACGTCCACGTCCACGAAAATCAGCAGTCGCCGTGGGTGCTCATGCATGTATCTCGATCATGGAGGGGCACAACTCTATTCACTGGCGCTCTATGGAGCAAAATTATGCCCACCTCCAACTGGATCAGCACTAAGACAGAGCGTCGATCTCGGATTCATAATGGCATGGAAGTCTGCGTGAAAGATTCGCAGATACGTCGGGCCCTTGCACGTGCCAATGGTGCTCCATTGGATCTTTTCCTCTACATTCGACCTACCGCATGGTCCCCCGCCAATCATAGAGGGCCCAACAGCCATGAATCTGCCATAAGCTCGATGCTTCGTGCCATTAACTATACAAGGGTGACGGTACCAAATAAACCAAAATTACGATCACTCGAAATCGATACACCTCAAGGCTTTATGCTGCCAACCGACCCTTTGAAGCTCTTCGACTTCAGCACCCTCGAACGACTAAAGTTCGATCGAGATTATCCGGACATTATCGAACTCGTCAATAGCAGTACGTGCAGGCTATCTTCATTAACCATACCATCCCACCTTGTTCCAAAACTTCAACATAAGCCTTGGATAGATGGACTTGGGGAGCTTGGGATACTCCAAAGTACTCTGATTACGGGAAATACAGAGGAGTCCAATCGGGGGTGTAGCCGACGGCTTTTGGAGACTTGCGCAAAGTCGTTGGTCGACCTACATTTACGAGGTAATTTCAGCGCCGCACAGGATGCCATTGAAGAGCCTAGAATCGAAACTCCCCTTCTCAAGCGACTCGAACTAGATCGCCTCAAATACTTTTGGCCGGTCGAATGCCGTAATATCACCCATCTTCGGTTGGTCTTGTGCTCCAATTGGGAAGATTGGACCGAAAAAATCTGTTTACCAAACCTGGTTAACTTTGATTGCGTAGTAATTGGCGGAAAGTGCGACAGACTGCTGAGTTTGGACATGCCCGAGCTACACACCTTTCGGCTCCGTTTGAAAGGGGGGAAATTCAACAATAAACTTTGCTTCAACACTCTTTGGCCTCCCAATGGGGTAGTACCACCCAGCATCGACCCTGTCGTTTTCATTCTCGAGGTGGCTCCAATCTTGCCACGAGCACTAGGAGCGTGTCTTGCAACACTAACGCTATGCGAGGAGCTTCTCCTCAGTAGAACCGTAATCGACAGCAGTTTCTTTGAAGAAATTGAACCCAAGAAGGCAAGTACCGACTCGGCACCACCAAAAAAGAAAAAGGGGAAAGGGATGGAGGCAAAAAGGAGATCGAAGGGGTCATATATAGCTTTAAACCGCCTTCGTAGACTCGATATCAGCATGGAGAATACGAAGGTCCAACCGGATGAACCGCAGCTGATAGGATGTGCGAAGGACTTTGTGTCGTCGCGAAAGAAGGTTAAAAAGCCTCTAGAAGTTATGAGGATAAACCTACCAAAGGCGGGGCTTACAGAAATCATCGCAGAGCCATCAGGTGATTGGCTGGATCATCACAGAATGTCGGAGGACGGAATGTCGGAGGACGAGCTGGTTGAATAGGATCGCTTTTCTTGCTGTCATATCATATACATTTGGCGTAATACGAGTCCCCTGCTAATCAGATCCTGAGATGAGGAGTAAGAAACCGGCTTCCATATAAATAGATCTTATTTATTTGTCTCGGTTGATCAGGATATGAGCCGATTCCAAGCACACGTCTATCTGTCCTGTTCAGCTTAAATGTTGCTTAATGGCATTCCTCTATCGAGCCTATATGCATACAAGGGGTTTAACATATCGAAAGTGCGAGAATAGATATTATATTTTCCAATAGGAGGATGTCATTCCCGAGAAAGAAATGCTAGGGTCGGTTGGATGAGAAGGAGAGTGTGGAGAAGACAGGATGAAGGCGATGATATGCTGCAACTAAACTACCCCGATCAATCATTTCTATTCTGCCACAATGGTTGCCACTTTCGTATGTGGAGGTCATCGATCGGAGTCCCAGATTATTCGGTCTGCCATGAATCGTCTTGATTCTCGGCATCAAAGGGAGGTATTTCTCCCACTAATTTGAACATCTCATCAGGTGGTATCGCGCACCGATGAATAATGTCTTCAATCTTCTGCAGTGTCGTGTCTCGTGCCCCGGGGGCAAATTTACTTCGCCTGACGTAGTCTGATATCTCGGCATGGACTTCTTCCTTGACACTGGACCGTAAATAAGCGACTGATGCGAGCGAAATTAGTTTCTTGGAGGTGGGACGTTCTCCCTTAGCTATCCAAAAGATGTTCTGCATGATAAGAGTTAGGTGGATGATATAGGCAATAAGATGTTCCAAGTTGTTACGTCTATACCAACGGAAGATTCTTTAATCAAAGCAATGATGAGACGTAGCCTGAGACTAAACTCACGAAGCTTCATATACATCGTACACCCACTTGGCAAGAACCAGACCGCCAACAACAGGTATGACGATGGGAGCAGCGGGACCGGACAGTGCGCTGACAACACCGGCTATCGTTCCTAATAGGGCGAGTCCAGCACCGCTATGCATTGGATTCAGTAAGAACCATCACAGACTGATATGCAACGCACATGCTTTTCTTCGGGTCGGTAGGAGGTTTGCGATGTATATTGTCGCTAACCAGCTGAGTTACGAGGGCTTTAAACTCCCTCGACTTGAGATTCTTCCCGTATCCATGTCTTTGTAAAAGTGGATATCGCTGAGATGCAGGCATACCTTCCTCGGGTCGTCAAGTTCCCATACGTTAACGATGTCCATATGCACCACATCTAAGCAGGTCTCAAGAGTCTTCCCGGGAAAGTTAATACTACTTGCGAGACCTTTCCAATATCCTATGCCGCAATCCGTTAGTCCAAAATTGCATACTTGACTATCCCTATATTGGATAACATACGCAATCTGCCAACACTTGAAGAAAACGGATGAGGGTAAGTGAGGACCCATAGGACAAATGCTCACGCGATGCATCCCTCGATCTTCACTATCGAGCTTGCCTTCTGGGCGATTGCAGTCACAATCGATGCCTCCGGTCCGAAATGGTGTTGAACGTTCTCAAAAGTGACTCGAATTAGATCAGTGAGTGTGGATTCGTATCCTTCTTGAGCTGCTCGTAGTCAGGCCTAAATTTTATAATGGGAAAAGGATCAATCTATCTACTTACTGGATACGGCATTATAGGGTATTTGATGTCCAACCTTTGTCCGGAAGGGTTCAAGACACTCCCTTTCAAATGCTTTCTCCGCTAGTTCGGAGAGCTCCTCCTCGCTCAGGTCGGCATCATGCCTCCTATCCTCCCGAACCACGAGTTCGTCGAACTTTGTGAAGACGGCGATCATAGGGACTGGATATACCTAATTAGGTTGCCACATGCTCGGGTCGGTGAACTTACCATCTCCAAGGGCCCCCTCGTTCTTTAGGTGGAACAACTCCAAACCAATCTCAAGAAGACGACCACCCGACACGGGAATGGCCATGCAAACCCTAATAAGTCGTCAGGGCTTGATTAAACAGGCTTTGACAGAGTAAAGCACCAGATAGCATGCAATTTGTCCTTCAAAGCAAGCATTTTGTCCCGCGTCTGGATGAAGTCGCGGACGGTCTGGAAGCTACCTTCTTCTCCTGGTTCAAACCCCCTGCTATCATGGAGAACAAACTGTGGGTTCTTCTCAGAGAAGATTTCCGTTTCAATATCGGCTTGACCAGGGGCGAAATCAGAAACCAGCTAGACAAAGTCCGGTTCAATAGTATCTTGTTGGTAATGGCCAGATTTACCGCGTCTCTAACTCCGAAAGTTTCGTTTATGAGGGAAGATTTTCCTACTCCAGTCTGTATGAGATTGAAGCGTCAGGAGTATGAGCGTGAAAATACAGAGATCCACACCTTGCCAATGAGCAGAATGCGGAATCTGGAATCAATATATTACTATCAAATGGATTTCTTTGCGATAAATCGGATTACCGAGGGCAGACATAAAGGACGTCCTCTGTGGTAGGAACGAGATTGGCACTTTCTTCATAGTCGGATGATGTGCCTGCGATAGTGCCTGTGATAGTGTCTGTTGCGTGTCGTGCGAAACAAATAAGCGTATGACAGACACTGTGAATACCTCACTGACTTGACTGGCTAATGGTTGCCGCCTTGTTCCATAAAAGTATTATAACTTCTACCTTTCCATAAGTCTCCTTCAGTTCTAGAGAATGCGTCAGCGCCGTAATAACCAAGTAAGGCTTGTACATTCTACCTCGTTGTCCCGGTTGGTCTGCATGATTATGGAGCAATTCTCCCACATGAATGTCCAGGACTTGGTCCATTTCGGCGATGGCTTTAGGGCCTATCCTGAGGAGACGAGCATTTAGTTCCAGCTTCAAGTGATCGGGAGTCGAGATATTCCTAGACGCAAGTTGAGCATCGGTAGACATGAACTACTAGGAAATGATAGATGATGCGCACAGTGGTGGTGTAAACGTAGCTGTGAGACTATCTTGTCCTAATTGTACCCAGTTATCATCCCTCTGAATTTCATTGATCGAGAAAGTGATAGATCGAAGACTTCGACGAGAATGGAGGCGAATGGTGATGGCTACAGATTTATTGGTAAGACTAAGGTATTGCGTGTCCAGTTGATGGGTTTACCGGAGATTCGAAGGGCAGGAGAGGTTCGAGGTAGAGTGCTCATTGCTTGCACGCCCAACGATATCTTAGGAGCGACAGAGTATGGAGTACGGAGTGTGACCCAAAGTCAACGTTTGAGATACGCATACTCCTCTCTGATTGGCTGTTTCTTCACGTCGACTTGAGCCATGATTGGTTCAATATGGACCAGCCTCCGTTCAACCTGGCTCCCACCACGTTCGATCGAGACCCAATATAGCCATATTCACCAGCATTTATCTGATGATCGATTAAGATGGAGACAGTCTTATCACTATTGCGCCCTTTCTTCACTCTCTCCTGACACCTGCGGTCCCATTGCTGGATAACAAGAATCCATCTCATGAACGACTACGAAGCGGAGAGAATTAGATCCAAGTGCGGTAAATTCCGTATACTTATCATTGGGAGAGCCAATGCAGGAAAGACGACAATCCTTCAACGAGTTTGCAACACAACAGAGAACCCTGTAGTTTATGTCAAAGGAAAAGAGGTGAGCAATCACTTGACCCTGTGTTCACTTTAATGTCCAAACTCAAAAAAATAAATCACTTAGGTTGATCCGTCTATACTTGCATCCTCCTCAGATGTATGTCGTCTCATCTCCATGCCTTAATCCAATTCGAACACTAGTTCCCAGCGAGGAGGTCACGACATAGAGAACGAGCTGGTATTCAACAACAATCGAGGTTTCTGTTTTCATGATTCGCGTGGCTTCGAGGCGGGTGGGGCGAAGGAATTACTCAAGGTCAAAGAGTTCATCGAGAAACGTGCCAAGGAATGTGAAATATCGGACCGACTGCATGCAATATGGTAGACATGCTCAGAGCTACTACCGACGTCAACGACTCACAATTGAGTTTCATAGGTATTGTATCCCTATGGACGATAGTCGGCCTTTCACGATGGCGGAAAGCCAGTTCTTCTCAAAATGTGGCACTGGAGATGGTGCGAATACTCAAAAACATTCGCAGAACTGACCTTAAAGTATTCTATGCAGTACCAGTGATTGCAATCTTCACAAAATTCGATGCACTTGACAACAGAGCATTTAATAAACTCAAAAAGGAAGGGAAGTCCAGGCGAGAGTCAAGAGAACTAGCGACACAGCGCGCAGTCATCGACTTTGAGGCAATATACCTCAAAATGATCTACAAGTATGCGCACCCACCGAAGGCGCATGTCTATCTGCGTGGTGAGCCGAAAACAATTCTCCAGATGACATAGTCTATAAAGAGCACTACCATTCAGATATGAACATGGAAGGATCCAAATGTGGGGAGCTGATGGAACGGACCACGAGTTCTTTGGACGATGAAGTTCTGCAGCAATTGTTTGTATCGACTCAAAGGAACAACGTGGAGGTATGCATAAGCTATGCAATGGAGCGGTAAGCTTGTATTTCTCGGTATTCTGATATTTTAATAATTGTGGACAGGGATGCATTACCCGTAATTAGGCAAAGTGCAAAATCAACTGTAAACAGAGATATTAAGAGAGACTCAGTAGAGGTCAAGGAGATGATTAGGTCTATGCTAGCATGGTTCCCGCAGTATCCGGTAAGTGTGAAAGATGTGTGAATAGACCTTAGTCGGGGCACACAGAAGCTTTCGTCCGCGACAGAGGGATCTGATTTCTTCTTACTGACGTGTACTAATACATGGTCTATCCTTTACTTTTCTTAGATGGTACGTGAACAACTTTGGCGCTCAGTTCACCCACGCTGATACATGGTTCGTCATTTACTGCTCATAGCGAGTACGTGATCGACTCTCTGGCTTTGGGCTTACGTGTACTGACACTTCGTCGGTTATTGCTCGTAGTGGGTACGTGGACAACATTC
>WSTQ01000145.1:0-28334 GCA_019627725.1 Serendipita sp. 401 | reverse complement strand
CCTCTCTCTGCATCCGCTCAGCCTCTTCCAGCTGTCCACGGTCCCGGAGTGTCCAAGCGAGATTGTGCATCGCTGTAGTTGTATTAGGATGGCGTAGTCCCAAGATCTCCTTTTGCAGAGCAAGTACCTCTCTCTGCATCCCTTCAGCCTCTTCCAGCTGTCCACGGTCCGAGAGTGTCAAAGCGAGACTGTGCATCGCTGCAATTGTATGGGGATGGTGCTGTCCCAAGATCTCCTTTTGCAGAGCAAGGACCTCTCTCTGTATTCCCTCAGCCTCTTCCAGCTGTCCACGGGCCCAGAGTGTCGAAGCGAGACTGTGCATCGCTGTAATTGTATCGGGATGGCGTAGTCCCGAGAGCTCCTTTCTCAGAGCGAGGACCTCTCTCTGCATCCGCTCAGCCTCTTCCAGCTGTCCACGGTCCCGGAGTGTCCAAGCGAGATTGTGCATCGCTGTAATTGTATCGGGATGGCGTAGTCCCAAGATCTCCTTTCGTAGAGCGAGTACCTCTCTTTGCATCCGCTCAGCCTCTTCCAGCTGTCCACGGGCCCGGAGTGTCGAAGCGAGATTGTGCATCGGTGTAATTGTATCGGGATGGCGTAGTCCCGAGAGCTCCTTTCTCAGAGCGAGGACCTCTCTCTGCATCCGCTCAGCATCTTCCAGCTGTCCACGGTCCTGGAGTGTCAAAGCGAGATTGTGCATCGCTGTAATTGTATTGGGATGGCGTAGTCCCAAGATCTCCTTCTGTAGAGCGAGGACCTCTCTCTGCATCCGCTCAGCCTCTTCCAGCTGTCCACGGTTCCAGAGTGTCGAAGCGAGATTGTGCATCGCTGTAATTGTATTGGGATGGCGTAGTCCCAAGATCTCCTTTCGCAGAGCGAGCACCTCTCTCTGCATCCGCTCAGCCTCTTCCAGCTGTCCCCGGTTCTGGAGTGTCGAAGCGAGATCGTACATTGTTGTAATTGTATCCACATGGCGTAATCCTAATGAGTTCTTGAATTCAGAATAACAATATTCTCGCAGTGCCTGACTCCCGTTCCAATTTCCCGTTGATTCGTAAACCATTAGAAATGTTAATGTATGAGATGCATGAGACAACTTCACTTCCATTGCTAGGTTATTGACATGGGACAATAATTGCCGATACCACACATTATTCTCGCCCTCTAGTGGCCGTATTGCTCCCAGCAGTAACTGACCCGCCAAACGTGCATGACGGTCCCGATTTTCTTTGTTTAGAAGATCTCGAATATATGTCTGGACAAGCGGATGAAGGTTGTAGAAGCATTCACCATTGTCGTCGATGAAGGTGTCCATCAGTGACCCTCGAGAGATAGAGTCAATTAGTGTCTGGAAAGTGAGATCATCCCACTCTGATCCAAATATCTCGTTGAGAGTGGATATAACTCCTTCATCACTGCTCGGAGGTGGAAACGACTGAAACACAGTGTAGGTACGGAAACCCGATGTGACCGATTTCTCGAAGAGAGCTTGCGGGATCGCAGAATAATGCAAGAACGCGCAGATCTTCATCAGATCCTGTGCATTTCTTGACAAAAGTCCAAAAGAGAGGCCAAATGCGGCATAGGTCGAACCTTGGTAATTCCTTCCTTGTTGCAATGCTTCCCGCATCAACTTGTCTCGATGTTTTTGGAACGTGGTCAGATACTTGTCCAAGCGACGTGTTCTGAAAATATAGGATCCTGCTTGCGTGATGGCAAGAGCCCACATTCCCAGTTCCCTCACAATCGCCAGTGACGCGTCATTCGAAGCTGGGGTGACGTTGGCGACCTTGTGGAGAAGATCTATCGCCTCGTCCTCTGTCATCTTCTCTACTTGCATATGGCTGTCTGGAGCATGCGCAATACAATCACGGTTTCTAGTCGTTATTAGGACAACCCCGTAGTTTGAATTCGGAAGATATTCATCCAGTGGTAGATCTGGGTCGTCTGCGTTATCGAGAAACAGTAGCCATCCCTTCTCGTTCGATAGATGGGCCACCGCATCTTTCCACGTTGCGCTGTGGTATTGGGATCCGATTGATCGGATAGCAGTTTCTAAGTCTGCTTCGATATACTGTTTGCTACTGGCATCGACAACGATAACTCGACTGAATCTGGTGAAGTGGTTACTTGCGTTGCCAAGGGGGATCTAGTCTAACTCACTTGTCTTTATGCTCTTCGATCCAGAACGATGCAGCCTGCGTCTTTCCACCACCACCCAGCCCGTGCAATATACAACGTGGTTGATGTTCAGACGGAGCTCGTGGCAGAAGCTTTTCTGTGAGGAAGTCATATATTTCTTGACGCTGAACATAGTTTCGTGACACTGGTATCCCTGGTTTTGGCTGGCTAACGCAGGAGGGCAGTGGAATTTCCCCGCTTGCAATACCTATTATGCGTTTAGATGTTGATAAAGGTCAGTGAAAGATACCGCTACATACCTCTATACCCGTTTTCCCGCATCCAGTTTTGCTCGACTGTTACCGTGGCTTCCACTACGAGCTCTGAGAGATAGTCGACAACCTTCCGATAATTAATGTCGTTCTTTCCGGTATATTTCACCATTTGACAGTGGTCCGCATGTAATACGACTACCCTCGCTTTACTGTCCCCTTGTACGACCGCCAAATGACGCGGTACGATCTACCGGTGTGGCCATCAAGGAAAGTATTTCACGATTTCAGGACTGCTCACCAGTTCTTCCATCCCTCTTATAATAGGAGTCGGATATTCCTCGTAGAAGAAGATCGTATTGATCTGTTTGCTCGCTGGGAGATACAGTCTCTGAATGCTCTCCAGTTCGGACGAGTCCCGACTGAGGGCCTTGAGGATACGATCGTTCGTAGACATGCATACTGATAACACTCGTCCCATCCATTCAGCTAGTTGTACCCCATTTGCACCAGAGTGTGGGGTTCCGAAGAACAAGATGGCAAAAGTGGACACGAGTATATCTCGGAAGCTGCCTTTAGTCCCGAAGTCGTCACCATGGCAAAGTACAAGCGCCTTTCGGTAGTTAGCACAGACAATAGTTGCTCTTGAACGACGTTAGGCTGACCTTTTTGAGGATGATACCGCCTAAGCTATGCGCCAAGAAAATAATTGGCCTCTATATCCTTCGTGAGTTCGGGGGATGTGCATAGTTAAGCCGCCCAACGTGAAATCTACTGACCTTGGGATCTGTCGCTCTCCTCAAACGCGATAGGTCCTCGGCAAACGCCTCTGCATGACGAAAAATGGTCTGGGTTGACGTCCGAGAGAAGCTACGCGTGTCGGCGTCGTATCCATAAGTAAGGATGCGTGCATTGGGAATGTCGTCTGGCAACAGATCCTTCAGCCACATCGTCCCGTCATCAGCCTTCCATGAGTCTTCTCTATGTCCATCTAGGCCGTGAATTGCGACAATACTGGAATTTCAGGGATGAGAACTATGATCAGTGACAGAGCAGGTATCCGTACTCGACTATGGGATCTTGGCCGGCGGACAGTTCGAGAAATCCATGAGCTTTCTCTCTCAATCTCGACATTTGATTACTTCTATGCGAGCGACGACCTGAATTTGTTCCGAACCAGCACCAGCCCAACGAGATTTGAGATCGAAGAGAGTGTGGAGGCTATTTCCAGGCGCACAAAAGACGTAAAACCCCTCACTAAGGTCAAATATGGATCACTAGTTCTTTGTAGGATGGGATGGTCGAGGGCAAAGCTTTGTGCTTTGTTATTTGTCGAGACTGACACATCTCGGCGTCAATCTTGGACCGTCAGCTATCGTATCTCCCACTGTGGCTTCATTCCAGAATTCTTCGCGGCTTCAAGTATCGTAGATTCACGTAATAGCGGCTTTGGAATATGTCAATAGCAAGGTCGAACTGAAGCGACGTGCAAGTTCAACCTTGGACTCTGGCCAGTGAAGGCCGGTATCCGCTATCTCACTCATGCGCGAATTGGCACCTTGACTATAGGCTCCATCATGATATATTCAAGTGAATTTCACTTTACATCACATTGAGCGTCTGATTCTCGACGACTACAGTTATCACCAATTGGGGGGATATTCTGAATATCAGGAGTCTCAACGATTTGCGTGCCAGCTATTCGAAGGTCGCCCTACTAGTCTTGTAAGGATCACTTTTGCAGTTTGGCTTCCAATATATTTCATTTAAGCATATAAAGACATAATCACGCCATAACATGACAGATCTACGCGGCTGACCCGCGACTGCAAGCTCTGACCCATGGAGAATAGAGGAACCTACGAGGCTTAGAAAATAATACAGCCACTATCGTCTTTCGACTTTGGTTTTCCTGTTTCTGTTGAAACCTTGTCAGGTGGATATGCTGCTGATGCCGAACGAGGTTGTGGCCGACTAAATTCGCCTTCGACGATCTCAAGGGAGGGTCTCCCCGGTATATTTGCCCCAGGATGGAACCAACCAGATGTACGGTGTATGGACCAAGTCGATGGTGTAGACGAATGACGAGGACGGTTTGCTTGGGCATTCGAAAGTTGAGTAGTAGTAGTATTGTTACTATCCTCAGCAACCGGTTCTAGTGGTGTGCGCCTTTGTGATTAATGAGTACAGGTGTTGCATGGATTCAGTGCATCTCATTCACCGTATTTCGCCATCATCATCAGCAGCAGAAAGGGGTACCTCTTGGATAACACTGGAGTCCAATGCTTCTAAAGTAACGATCAGACATGCATACCATAAAGTGAATATTTTTACCTTTGAGTTCTGGAGCGAGTTCAGATACAGGATCAGTGCTCTCTGGCAACCTCTCGACTGCCTCCGCTGTCAATGGCTGAGGTGTTCCAGCTTCGTTTAGCTACAATGAAGTGAGTGACGAGCCGAGTAACCTAGAATTTGGACAAACCTGATACAGAGAAAATGTAGTGGAGTCCATGGAAGGAGTAGGAATCGGAGTAATAAATCTAGGACTATTGGGAGCGATTGGAGCAACGCTTGTTCCAACCGATCGCTCAGAACGAGCGTCTTCCACGAAGTCCAGATCCTTTTCGGGGGCAGTAACTTGCACAGTCGGAACATCGTCCAAGTTGACGTCCGAAATAAGTGGTGGAATTGATTCCGGCATTGCGACTGGCATTGCTATGGGCGTGGCAATGTGGCTTGTATCTTGAAGTTCGTCTCGAGGTGATGTAGGCGCCTCTGGGGTGGTACTAAGTAGCCTCTGTACCTCTGGTCTACCTTCATCCTCGACCCGTGTCTCTCGTATGTGAATCGGAACGTGAAGGCCATCCTTTGGAGCCGAGCTCACAATCTGAGGCGGTTCCGAAGTGGCCAACAAGTCTCCGCTGGACCCGCTGGAGAGATAGTCGACACCATTCGTGGCACCGGGTATTCCTACTGGCACAGAATGATCCGAGCCAGCGGGTGTCTCTACGTAGAGAACGCCCGTCATGTACCCGTCTGGACGTAACTTGCTATGGGAAGGAGTTGGAGTGGAGCGTTTTTCTTCTGGTTCAATAGTTGTGGTAACTTCCGCTGTCTCCTCTCCTTGTCCTAATGGTTCAGATATGACTTCTAGATCGGCATCTGGAATGATGGACGACGGCTCTACAATCACTGGTGGTACAGTGTTTGTAAATTCTTCACGTAGATCGTCCACGTTCACCAAACTAGGCACGGGTACTGGTAGAGACTCAACACTTCCGGTCTTCTCCAACGGTTTGGATGGCGAATCATCGACCTGTCCAGAATTTGCTTCAGTTGAATCCTCGTCTTTTCTCATATGCTTGATATCCTCGTTGGTACCTTCATCTGGATGATCAACCCCAGGTTCGGGGGTTAATGGCTCTTCAGCGTGTACTGTAGTCGGCGCGTTCAATTTCACGTCTTGTGGACCCAGTGTATTTTCAACTTTCGTATCTCTTTCACCCTCTACAATGGGTGTTGGCTCCTCCTCTCGTGACTCAAGCAAAGCTGGCGGTACATTGACGTCTTCAATCAAATTAGGCTGGGTAACTTGGGTATCATGATCCTCTCTTGGCGCTACTTCTGATAACCTGTCCTCCTCCACTTCTTTTTCAGGGTTGTCGTCGGTTCCATTCTGCGTGAGTGAAGGTTCTTCGCCTCGTTCTGGTGAGGAGGCATCCGGAACCAGAGCATCTTTATCTCCAGCTTCCAGTTCAATTTGAAAACTCTCAAGTGATGATGTGGGTAGATCTTCTGGACGTGGTGTGGAAGGCGGTAGAGCCGTAACACTTTCTGTGGGATCAGGAAGCTTGACCAACTTTGCTTGAACTGGTGTTTGCAGCCCTAGCTCGAGCCGGGTGTTCAACATATCCTGAGGGTCAGAATCAGTTGGAAGATCCTGTTCCGTAATTCCTCGTTGAGAATCGGAAGGATTCGCTAGCTGCGAGATCATCGAGCTTTCGGCTCCCGGTTCGGCATTTAGTGGAGGGGGGTATTCATTGGTGGGTGTCACTTCTCCAGCAGCAGCTGACGTATCGATGAGATTGGTTGAAGATTCTTCAGGCGACAGTATGGCAGAGTGGGGTGTCGAGGGGGGAAGAGTGATAATGCTTGCTGACCGATCCAGAATGTCTGGAGAAACCTCGACGTGAGGAGGATTCTCCAAGCTGATAGCAAGGCGAACGTTGATTAATTCGTTCTGCTCTTCGGGGCTAAGTCCCTCTTGCAACGAATCGTCGATTTGTTGGGAGAAAGACTCTGAAAGTGATGCAGTGCCGGGCTGGCTCTGAAACTCCGAGGATAATGTAGGAGTACTTGATGGGTTAGTCGCCAGGCTGCTAGACGGTTCTACCACTTCATGCAAATTGGATATAGGGGCGTCCAGTCCCAGACTGAGGCGTTCCAGTAGAAGCGCAGCATTATCGTCGTTTCTATTGAATTCCTCGACTGCTTCCTCTGTCAGCCTTCCGGGGACAGATACTGCTTCTGTCTCGTTTGTTGCTGTAGTGGCGATAGGAGCCGTAGGATCGTCGTCGGCAGCTTTAGCCTCCTTGAGAATAGATTAAATATTAGGTTATTCTAATTATAACAAGGCAAAAAACTCACTGGAGGCGATTCATCCCGGCTTACTAGTATGCTGTCAGGATTCTCCACCACCGAAACAGGAACGTCCTCTGGTTTGTTTTCTTCTTTCTCCTGGGTTGTATCTCCTTGCTCACTATAAACTCGTAAAGGTTCGTCGGTGTGACCTTCAAATTGAGGCGCCAATTCCGGTGGATCTATCGCTTCTTGCTGAAGCTTGGGCTGTTCGCCATCATTAAGACGCGTCTCTTCTGACACAGATGTCATGAATATCGTGGTTCAAATGTTTCTCGGATAAGGTCACGCGTTCGTCGAGTGCGGGACCAAGAAGAATGAACCACTCTTGGGTAACCGAATGAACACCCTAACTATGACGCCAGGCTAATGTCCGGCAAATTGTATCGACGTCTTTGGCGCAAGAACTAGTTACTCGAAAATATTTCTATGACGATATTCCTCAAGAAATCCGTTGCCGGTACTGTACGTAGACGATGTATGCACTTCACAAACGCTCATAAACCCGTCCAGCTTCCTCTACCCTCAGGATTATGCAGCGCCGTCTGACCAATTTTAATCACAGTCACATGAGGTCCAGACGTAGAGTCACCGAATAAAGTTGACTCTTCCGCTCCCATTCGAATACCTCCAGGTGCAACATCCATCGACGCCCTCGTTGTATTCCATCCACCCCGTCCCGATGCCATAGTAGTCGTTGGACTAGGGACAGCGGATGCAATGGGACTGGGAACATTTGGAGTAAGAAATTTAGAGGCCGCACTACTCGAAGATTGACTCTGTGCCCCCGAATTTCTCGGAGTTTGTGGTCCAAACGGTGGTGGCGGGCTGACCACTGGAAGGTACGACTCTGCATACCATTCATACCAGATTTTTGACTTCCCTGTCTGTCTCCAGATGGTAACATGAAGTTCTGAATTGCTTGGGAGGTATAATGGGTCCTGGTCAAAGAGCTCAGAGTTCCAACGCCTTGGCCAAAGAAGTATTTCGGCTTACTTTAAATGGGAAATAGAGAGGAAACCAGCTGAGCATGTTTGGGGAAACGTGCTCTTGAGTTTCGGGGTGTATGCTGATGCCTACGTCGCGGTACAAGACGGCTTCGAAGTAGCCCGCCAGTCCATGGAGCACTCCGGCGTTAGGAATATGGAAATTTAGTCTTGCCGACCGAGTATTATGGGCGTTAGTGATCGGTAGGCCTAATAGCTTGTCAACTTATTGAAAATGATTAGCCAATCAATCAATACCTTGCTCGTTGACTACGGCATCACGTCTCGGATGGGTAAATGACCAACATTCCTGGACTCTCGTCCCGCAAAGCCCTCGTAGTCCACCGCCTTCTCCACTTAAGGTGTTGACTGCCTGGAACATAACAACATAGGGTGTCTCCGGCCCACCCCTCCCGTTATTTTGAAGAACTTCATTATGAAGCCTCGGTGATGAAACGGGGGATAAATACGTTGTATAAGATGCCGGTATTGAGATACCATCCGCTAAAGGGATGAGAAGTGGCAAAAGACGGAGAAAAGGCTAACCTACGTTTCAAGAATCTCATGGCTCCATCGAGGCACTCAGGACTGGCCTCATTGTCTCCGAACGATCCGAGGAGTTCGCTCACTAAGATGTCTGCCTGTTCCAGTACATTTACTTTTCTCATGTCGCCATAGATCAGGATGACACGAGTTCCCCATTTTAATTGCTGCTCTTGTAATCTATCGAGTCGTAGAGATTATCAGCTGATCATAGGTGATAGATGTAGGCAACGAACGTGACGTATGCGTTGGGGTTCTTCTCTACTGCATAGATGATACCCTCTCGCTTGCTTCGATCCAAAGCGGCGAGACATCTGGTGATAATGCCACCACGACCTGCGCCGACTAGACAAATGACTCTGGGGAATGTTAGATATATCCCAAGAGTAGCTAGTCGAGCATACGTTCGGGACGTCGGGCTTCTATCACACAAGGCAAGATAGACAGCCTGTGAGTGATGTGAGAGATTGACGACTCAAAGACCGGAGGTGATCTACTTGTTCATATCGCTCATACTTAACGGGATCTCGCTCAAATGTCTCATATGTCCCACTCCCCAAGTTGTCCATCAACGGCTATCATCAATTTAGTAATGAGGCCTAACGGAGTATCTGAATCGTACCTGTAGAGGTGCTTGAAGATAATCCCAATACCCTTTGGCAAAGTTCTCTATGGTACCTTGTTGCTGAGCAGCTATCACCTGTGGACTCGTTCGCTCCAGATGTCGAAAATATTGAGCATAAGCGAGGTGCCCCCCATTTTGGTGCACATTTGCTTTGGTACGGGAGAACAGGATGGTAGGGTTGTGCTTGAGCAAGTCTCGTAGGAAGCTTTGAGTAGCCCTAGTGAGGACCGGGTAGCCCTTTGCGTTCGAAATGAATGAAGTCGCTGGGAGAAAGACATGGTGACATGGCTCCGTTGCCCAGCGAGAGAGGATTCCAAGGGAGTTTGGCAATGGCAAAGAGAGATCGAGGGCTAATGTGTAATGAGATTGGAACAGTGCGTTCAAATAATCACCCACTTAGTGATAATCTAGGGTTGTATCCACATATTGTGCGAATCACATCCCACATCTCCCACGTGGTACTTAGATCGCCGTCTGGGGCTCTTGCATGGGCGCTGAGCGGCACATTCTCCGCAATTGGCGTATCGGAAATACTGGTGGCCGAAGCCGAACGAGGGTCATAGATTGGAATCCTAATGGATATATGAAGGTAGTTGGATGTCGAGGTAAGGCAAGCATTTATAGCCCTGCCGTAGTCTGCCACATTTTGACGGTTCCGAGGTGGAGGCAGAATCACCGATTGCAGATTCAGATACGACGCAAAAGAGAGCTCTTGTTTCAATGCCTATACCGAGAATCCTTTAGTATGTTCATAATGATACTTTAGTGAAACAAGATTACGATTTCTGCATCATAACGGACGCCATCGTCCAAGGAATCAAGTTCCAACCACTCCGAGACCATTCCAATTGAACTTATAGCCTCATCTGACATTTCATCACCTCTCCAAACCTCTCTGAATTCCACAAAAGAAGACTCACCTAAACGAGTTATGTTCATTTCTTCTCGAAGAAAAGGTCCTTCCGAGGCTCTCCAGTCTTCTGCCAATCTTTCAGTTTCCTCGTTTTGCTTCCCGCTTTCATCGGTCAAACACATCTTCTTCCATCGAGTACGCCACGCCTCGTTTGTCAGTGGGACGCAGATGAGATCGTAGCCATCCTGAGAAGCCGTCTGGTACAACTCTAGCAGAGGGCTTGATTCCTCTTCTGATATATATGAAGCGGATGTTGAGCTACTCGAATAATCTTCTAGATCTTGCTGCGTGAAGACAGTGGCCAGAGGAACTTGGGCCATCCTTATGGGTGCAATGATGCAGGGTCGAAGGTGTGGATTTAGCGATTCTCGCCAGAAAATCAAAGTCATTATTACAACAAAACAAATAAATTTGCGTGTTTAATAGCTGACATATAACGAGACTAGTGTGTACAATCCGCCCGAACGAATAAAAGAGTGGTTTTTATGTCATTATGCCTTCGTCACGAAAGGAAAGGGCGCTATTCGCGGCTTAGCACCACTCTTGAGCTGTTCTTGTTCCCACTCTTCATCGTCCAAGTAGCGTTGAACTGCACCTGCGGCTGAGGTCTCTCGATCTGGGCGACCGATGGGTAAACCCGCCTCCTTCCGCTTCATTTCATAATCATCACCAAGCTCCTGATCCTCCGCTAAATCGACGTAAGTTTTCGCTATTCTCCAATCGAGTTCCTTGGTCACGAACTGGAATTGCTTCGCCGCTCGTTCGTTTTTCCGTCGTCTTGCCCTCTCTTCGGCTTCAGGGGAGGGTGCTTCTATTTCCTGTGTGGCCGGTCGCAGTATTATAAACGACCTTGTATGAAGAAGGTGTGGGGTCGTTGAAAGTGTAGAAGGGGGGAGATTATTAAGCTTGCATATTTCGCGACTCTGTATATTTCGGATGATCGGAGGTTAGAGAAGTATCAGATTAAAGAACAGGAGCCCGTACATTCAGTTTGAACCGCAGAGCGATCCCATGTAGCGTATCCCCTTTTCTCAGCCAGTATTTCGAAGGGACCTTGGAGTCTACGTCGTCCATGGGTTGCGTCTCAGTAGCATTTTGCTCACTCTGAGACTCTGGTTTCGCAAGGAGGGTCTCCTCCTGAGCCTGCGGCTGATTCGTCTCGTCTACTCTTTCTTGGTCATCATCATCGTCCTCCCCTATGACAAACGCAGTCTCCTCTTGCTTTAGCTGCTCTGTATATGGACTTCTATATGCAGTTTTTGTCCCTATTTTACTGCTCATATTGACTACCTCGACGCCGCCGCCGCATGAGAGGCAAGGTGTATAATACTTGAGCCTTGGGTTAGATTGGAGACATGCATTACAGATGGGCTTGTTACAGCAGCTGGTTTGGTATAGACCTTGATTTTTGCTTAATATCGTTGAACAGCAAGCGAGACAGAGCGTAGACATCGTCAAGGTGGGGAGCAAGGTGTGAATGAGACCTTGGAACTCAACCACTTCGTACCTACTAATAGGGCATCGAACCCGGCAACTTTGGAAGCATCGGCTTTGCTCTTGATGCTTCTAAACCTATGCTATCAGATGTTCCTACGATCTCCTTGGCCGTAGATCGCGACGCCTCAAGCATCGCGGACGAGATACGGACAGCTTGCCTACAACATGGATTCTTCCAAGTGACAGACTATTCTCACATAGTACCAATTGACCTCCCACGTCGCACTCTGTCAGCTGCAGAGCAGTTCTTTCGACTACCGTTGGCCGTCAAGTCAAGCCTCTTCAAAGCTGATCACGTTGCTGGTGGATACGAGCCATATAAAGTAATGAACCTAGATCCGAAAAATAAGAAGGGACATGGTCATAACGAGGGGTTTTCCTTTGCAGCTCTTCCACATCCAACTGCTTGGCCCTCAGAAGACGAGCTACCTGGATTCAAAGACACAATGTACGACTACTACGCGTGTGTAACAGAATTGGCAAAGCATATTGGCCGTCACTTGGCTATAGGACTGGACCTTGCCGACAACTTCTTTGACCCTTTCTTCCAGAATCAGCTAGCACATGTAAAACTCGCCCATTATTATCGACCAGAAGGGGAAAGGGAGGAAGATACGAACATAGGAGTCTCTCCACATACAGATTGGGGAGCCATTACGATTCTCCTTCAGGACAGTGTCGGGGGGCTGGAGGTGTTCGATCAGTCGAGCGACGAATGGATAAAGGTACTTACTATTTGCGTGATTTTATCTGTATATCAACCTTTGTGCACAGGTGATGCCAATACCAGATGCCTTTGTCGTAAATCTTGGCGACCTTCTCGCCAGATGGACAAACGACAGATACAAGTCCACCAAACATCGCGTAATCTCTCCTCCAATTGGGGTACATCGATACTCTATCCCTTTTTTTTCTCAAGGCTATCCAGACTACATGGTCAAAGTCATTCCCTCATGCGTGGCCGAGGGAGAGCAGGCCAAGTACCCACCCATCAGAGCTGAGGACTATCTCAAAACGAAATTTGAAAGCACTTACAGGATGATACAATGAGGTATGTGCATTTTGGATTCAGCTGGCCGTTACTTACCTCCTAAGCACCAGCAGAATGACTTTCTCAAACTGAAATTGGAAATTTCAAGGGGACAAACATTACTGAGAGGCACCTTTCACTCTCTTAACTTCTCTGCACACTTTACTCCACTGCGCACTACCCATTACGACGTTTGCTGAAGGGCTTCTGTTATACAATAGGTCTACAAAATCACGTGTACAACATCTTCTGGATCCTTGAATGACTATTTGTTCAAATTTGATCAATCCTATATTACGCCCAGGCCGGAGAGTAATGGCTGGGAGTTGAAAACGGGAAATTCGGAGTTGCTTGCTGGTGGATGACTAATGTGTTGGCGACAGTGTTAGTGTTAGTGCTAGTGGTGGTAGCGCTTGTGTTGGTCGTCGTCGAGGGCATCCTCTCCTGCACAGTCTGCTCCCCGGTGTCATTATCTCCTTCCGAATACCCCTTCAGAATCGCATAAGAATGGTCGCTAGTATACCAAGAGACAAAGACTTTGTCTTGGTAACGAGGAAAGAGCCATTCACGGTCCTGAAGGAGGAGATTACCCTTCCTAAAGTGCTCCAAGTATTCGGGGAGGGCGCTCTTTGAAATGGGATAAAACTTTGGGAACAGTCTACGGTTCCGATCCCTGACCTATATTATTGTTGTTAGTGATATACGGTCCGACTGGTCCACAGTAGCCGCAGATGAGATGCTCACGACGAGGGTGTATGTTCCTTCCACTTCATCCCCCGTACCGGAATTCACTCTCTCAATTTCTTTCTCCAGAGATGTGGTCAACTCGTCTAGCCCATAGAATAGAGCATCCTTATGGAGATTCCGGAGCGTAGTGATCGGGGCCATGCTGGGAATGTAGGATTCTGGGATAGGAAGTACATCATATCCATTCAAATATTCATAGACGAGTTCGAAGAGTGCTGGATGACGTTGTAGCGTGAGTTGCTTCGCGCCTTCTGCGGCTTCGCTAAAGCCGCCAAGGAAATAAGTAGAGAAATAGTTTGGAGAATCGAACAAGATTTGTTCCTTGGATAACGTGAACGTTCTTTCTCGCACTATGACTTTGTATGAGGACATTTAGGATCGAGAGATGAAGACAGTCGTGGCGAAGATCAGCTAGGTCAGTCTCATCTGTCACCGGGTATTGGCTGCCTTCCCCCTCCCCGCCTCCCTGCCTCTCAGGAATGGCTATCCGCCATTTTGCAAAATTAACGGCAACCCACAGGCGGGAATGCTGACTGTCTCGAATATCCAGTACGCGCCATGACAATATTAGAAACACGTCGCACAAGCGAGCTCAGCCTGTCACACGGTACGTCTTAGGCTAGAAGCTTAAATGTAGAGGTAAGTGAAGCCATCACCTCGGATTGCAATGCTAGATGAATACACGTGAAATAGATGAGAGAAATTATTTCTCTGGACTATAGAGAACCATCATGTGTGCATGCTGGGTATGCTGGGTATGCTGGTATAGGTCCAGGGGGGGGAGATAGGCGGCCTTCTTGTTTACCAGCCACCGGTCATAATAGCGGCCAAAACGATACCGATTATCGGTATGATCCTCATTTCATTGAAACCTTTTTCTTTGAGTTGTCGCCTGCACTGCCGTCCATCGGTCGGGTCGCCTGTCGAGAACGAGCGAACGAGGGTCAAAAGGTGCGAGGCCAACCTAGACCTCGTACTGTCCCACAGGCAAAGCACCAAAAAAGCTATCCCAAATCCACTGGTTTTCCCCCATCTCGACGGTCACGGGCGTCCGCCGACATCGTGCGAGAATGCGATTCGCGTGAGAGTTGGCTATTCTCATTCTCATGAGCTCCATCGGCAGCGCCCTCAGCGAGTGGTTGGAATAAGCTCTCAATATATCGATCAAGGAATTTGCACTGCAGGCAATCGTTTCTCAGTTCCGTTGCGCTTGAAAGGCGGTGAACGGCGTTCTGATTGAACGCGCCGTTTCTCGGTGCTCTGCGCCCACGACGCATTTTGGTCCGCTTCCAACCCCTTCATCATCTCCTTATAATTATTATCTTCATAGTTCGTTCGCTTCCTGCGGCTCCTTCAGTCGTAGAGGACGAAAGGAACTTACATACCTCCCTCTCCTCTCCTTTAACCCAATATTTACCTTCCTTTCCCCACTTTTCCCATCATGTCATGTCCCAAATCCTCCATATCGTCGTAAGTACCCTTGATCTATCGTTTCCCAACGAGTCTTCCGGTTGTTGATCCTTGTTGCTAAACAGACTCTGGGCTGAAAAAGACCTGGTAACGATCATCATCCTCGTCGCATCAAATGCAGGTAGCTTTCTCCTTGGTGCCTTTCTTGTCTTCCTTATCGTCAAGCTTCGCCATCGAGCTCGTCGCCAAAGGAAAGCTCACGCTACCACACGTCACCCACATTCATGTGACTGTGTCGTTCAGCTCGAACAGGCTCAAACAAGGAGTCGTCATGTAGAGATGGAAGAACGGAAAGGTCAAGAACTCGTGGTCCCGGAACAAGACGAAACTATGGCATCGTCTCCACGTTCGCTCTCTCATACTTTTGTGAGACATAGCATCAAACCGCCGATGAACATGTTCAACGCTCCGGAGAGTGGGTTCAAAGTCTGGAATCCAAGGTCGTCTGCGAAATTTCGCAATATAGACTCTCATCCGCTCGTATCCGGAGTCGGAAACCGGAAGATTTCAGAAGAATCAGGAAGAGGAACCGAGATCAGTACCGGTGGAGAGGCGAGCATCCTGGAGCCTACAGCTGCCTCCAATAGCTACCGCGACCAATTTGGCAAACGCGAAGCCTCTGCCACCATCTCAGCGTTTGTGGAGAAGGACAGAGGGTCATTTTCATCCTGCTCGCGAGATGGAAGTTTTCAAGAACAGCAAATACTCCATGTAAAGCGAGACGGTACCAATTTCGTCACAAACGTCGACGACGACGAAAAGCGAAAGTCGTCAATTGCTTCGTCTCCTGCTTCGAGTCCGACAGACTTCGTCGTCGGTATCGTCAGCACGCCGACTACCGGTAACAACCCAGAGACAGCACTGACCCCAAAAAATTGGGCGTCTTATCCTGTCAAGCCGAGGCCGATGTCAACAAAATACCAGGTGATTGGAGTCCAACGTACCAAATCTGCACCAAGGTCCATTACGACCTCTGCTGCCAGGATGACTGCTGGTTATGGTTTCTCACCTGCTTCGGCACCCCTTCACTCCAACGAAGACCGAAGAAGTCATACAATCTCCTCTCCAGAAAAGGCCGGAAGAGGAGGAGGAGGGTCTGATCTTGGCTTGAAACGCAATAACGGTTCTTTCGTTTACTCCATTAGTCCGGCATCAAATACCCCCTCAACTTCCATTCCAACTCCCCTCGCCCCCGTATCCCCTTCCCCTTCAGCATTTGGATTCGGATTCAGGACGTCTGCGAACAACAGCCCCGGCATACGAACGTTTGCAAACGTACCGCAGCAGCAGTTTCTAACCAGTAACGTTTCCCACTTGACCGTCGGAACACACCACAACTCCGACGACATTCAATCGCCACCATTAACCAGTCTGACTAGCGCTTTCCAGTCCACGGATGGGAGCACAATGTCTCCTGCGAGTCCAGACCCTGCGCACACTCAGCAGGTAGCGTACGTACAGATACCCGGCGCACAACGTCCCGAGCAACGCATATCGTCCATTGGAGTCTCTGGGGTTCGAGAGAATGGTGGAATGCTTGCGGCGGATGATCCGACCTATGGTGCCAGAACCAGTATGGTAGAAGACAATCTCGTCACACCCAGCGAGACCGACGGCGGCAGATCGTCCCTCTCCAGGCAACTATCCAATCACGCTGCCGTGTCGTTTTACCAGGAGCATGCTAAGAGGCATATCAGCTTGCCATACGGACTTGCACAGTCGAGTCCAGTATTACCAGATAGTCCGAGTGGCGTCATTGGCGCCGCCGAAAGTCCTGGACCAGGCAGTGCTGGCTCGAGAACACCGGGCGATTTCTCGTTTGCGCGCGGTAAACCGAGTCGACTACGATGAGGAAAGCCGCCGCAACTATATGGACCCCACACCTCTCCTTTAAGTTTTTCTTGTCTGCTTGTCATTTATCGTTTCGTAACTGTATTCTGTCTTTCAGTACACGATTAGCGTTCATTTTTTTTTTTCGTATTTTGTTTTATTTCTGTCGGGTTGTCTGCCGCCTTTGTCCTTTCATCATGAGGGATAGAATACATTCTTTCTATAAAGTGTATTATTTCGTAACTTGAGCGGCAGGTGCAGGACCAGAATGTGCCACAGCGTTTGCGTTATGAGTTCGAATCGTTCCAAAGGGATCTTTGAGGAATGCGGGATGGGACAAGATAAGCGGTAATCTCTTCTGTTCCTTTTTTCTATGGAAAAGGGTGAGCGGTCGGGTTTGGGAGACGCTACGAGGGAATTCGAGTTTGCGACCATCTACTAGAAAGACTTACAACTCTTTTTGCTTCTGAGCTTTTGTTAGTGGCTTCGTCCGTGCACTCTCCCCAATCATCCCTTTAATCGTCTGACCGCCACTTTTCTTTTTTGCATTCCTAGCGGCTTTCGTGTCTGTATCTTCGGCGCCGACATGTCGTGCTTCCTCTCCGTTCCCCAAATGTGTAGCTGAAATTCCTAGGTTCGATCCAATCGATTCAGGCAAAGACATCATCTTTAGAACATCCTTCATATCCCTCATGTCCACTTCACGTCTCTCTCGTTCCCTCCTCGTTGCGCGTCTTTTCGCCGATTTCGAGTGAACAGGCTTTTCCAGGGTTTCTGTGACATCTAGGCGAGCCGGAAAGCGTAGAGTCAGGAGCAAACTCTAGGGGAGCAAGACAAGGCAACAGGCCAGAAACGCACATTCCTGAAATAGTTCTCGTTTGAGTAATCTCCTTTCTTTCTTGTTCAAGTGAACATGATCATCAGGTCCTGTTCCTGACTACCGAGAAAACCAGCCGTCCAAACACCCCGTGGAGGATGGTGAAAAATCCGTTTCGATAGAGCTACTCGGACGACTCACTGTAAACGACGTAGCAGTCTCAGTCGGTTCTGTTTGATCGCCTTGAGCAGAATCAGAGGGTGTTGGTTTCACTTTTGGGGCGGATTGGTGTTTGGCCGCCTTTTGACGGAGAGATTTGACCTTGGGCTGAGTGAGAAGGTAAAGTCCATTAAGGGCACAACGGACGAGTTCACGTTAGAATGTGAACGCTTAATTACGACGGTGACAGACCATATTCGAGGTCACAGGTCACAGGAAGCAAATGGGCCTGAGGCGGTCGGGTTCAGAGTCCAATAGGAGAGTGGCAGGGCTCACAAGCAAAGGCGTCGGGTCCGTTACAGTCTAAAATGTATTTTTAAACGACGTTATTCACTGCTTGGAGTACATTATATATTTTTGTGCAGGTTTTACGAGCGGCCTGGACCCTCCAGAACCAAAACCCCCCTATAAGAGTACCTATGCATTAAGGTATAAAGAAAACGATAAATCTTTTCCCAGCCTCAATCCTTCTCGTTTCCGCAGTACTCAGGCTCTCCAAATGCATAGCGCCCAATGCAGTATCGCTCCAGGAAAAAAAAAAACGAGCAGAGCTTTCCCAGCCTCAAACTTTTTCGATTTTATTTTTTTCCGACTCTCATAATGCATAGCGCCCAATGCAGTATGCCCGTAGGAAACGAGTAGACAATTCCCAGCCTCAATATTTTTCGTTTCGTGTGCAGGAGGCGGTTTGATCTGTACTACCAGAAAAAAAAAAACGCAGCGGAAATTCCCAGCCTCACTCCTCTGCGTTTTCCTCTCCCAGAAAAGGCATCTGGTGTCAGGCCGGAAATGAAGGAGAAAATCCCAGCCTCAATCTCTTGCGTTTTTGCGTCGTCAGCCTGCCTCCAAAACTTTTTGCATAAACGAGGCAAAATTTCCCAGCCTCATTATTTTCGTAATCTTTTTTTACAGCTCAGGCGGGGCCCATTGCGGGGAAAGCCAATACCGGGCGATGGCAAAATGACGAAATGTCATAGGACGATGCGATAGACAATGGAGAACGATATTTGTCTCCGATTAGTGAGATGCGATGAACGGGGAAGGAGGACAGTGAGATAGCACCGGGAAAAGATCAGCGGGAAACGCAATATCTGCAGTATATAAAGTTGTGATTCGAGAAGTGTAACATTTGTACCACAAGACAGACGAGCGTTGTTTGTGATATGGGATGCAATCATTAAAGCTACGTTACACCTAGATCATACGGGTTTTGATTCATTTCATAATGGTAAAGAGACAAAGGAAAAGTAGCTATTACGTAAGAAATAACGAGATAACACAAGAAGGACATCGATATATGGTGTCGGTAGTATGAACACAGGTGTTGCGCAAAACGATTACAGAGCGCGTAATGCCAGCAAAAAGGGGAGCCCAGCGCGGAGGGAGGGAGGAAGGGAGCCAGATGAGAAACCAGATGAGACCCAAGACAAGACTGGCGAGGGTACATTCAAGAAACACCAGAGAGAACCAAATGTACACGAACAAAGGAAGCCAACGAGTCGATCGCGATTAACGGGCGAGATTCTGCCCACGGTAATGTTTGTATGTAAAACGTTGGGTATAGCGGAGAACAGAAACGGAAGGATGTTGTTGCTACGTGCGAAAGCCGAGGTCGAGTGAGGTCCAACGTGTTCGCCTGAGCCGAGCGTCTTTCATAGAGTCGTCTCGGCTCCAATTATCTTGATTATTATAAAGATAGTCGAATGGAGCTTTGATGCCAAAAGTTTGTTCGTACGAATATAATTATGCACCATCAACGAGATGTTCGGCCGTTTGCTTCGGCTTTGGTTTGGTAACGAACGGATAGTCAAGGGGAACAAAATTAAGCAGATCGTCGGGACTAATACAAGTGCGAAAAGTCAGTAAAAGTTGCGGCGACATCCTCCAACGGGGAGAAAGAGAGAGCACGAGGGAGATTGCAAAGTGCACTCACGGGAACGGTCTCGTGGACTTTGTCCCTTCCAACCACGGGTGGTTATCGAAATCACTGGCGTTTGCACGTTTCGATGGCTCAAACTCGAGCATCGGTTTCAAGAAATCGGCCAGGCCTTTGGCTTCCGATGTTTCCATCCTATATTTTTCCTCGAGTAGACTTTGTAGCGATTGATAGCGTAATATCCGCTCAGGATTGCCTGAGAATGAAGGGAACAACGTCGTCAATATACCGAACTACGATAGGACCTATGAAGAAGGCGCGCTTACCTTGTGGATCGAAAATCTTTGAACTCCCACGTCCACCCATAACCCACAGTCGATCATAGTGCTCTGGGTTGACAACCTCTAGGATACGGTAGATGTGATCACGGTCCCGATTCGACGAGTCCTCAGGCGGGTCAAACAAAAAATCGTTGGTCACGAGCTCGAAAATGATACACGCGATGCTCCACACGTCGACCTTGCGGTCCCAGTCCCGTCTTCCAAGGATGACCTCAGGCGCGCGATACTGCCGGGTTTGAATGCGGCCGTAATAGCACTCTGAAAATGGCTGTGCATTGCCGAAATCGACAATCTTGATGTTGAGATCAGGTAAGACCTTGGGTTTGGGTTCACGGACCCGCGTGGGGGCATTAAACTCTTCTGGACTGATCGGATCGCTTGTACGTAGGTCGAGACTGGGCCGCAGTGCAGACATCATTCCTCGCCCGGGGGGAGAACGGGCAAACGGCCAAGCTGACAAAGAGATCGAACCGAAACCAGAGCTGAGTCGTTTCGAAAAGCTGGCTAATGTTGCCATGATGGGGCTAGACGGCGATGCAGCTGAGGGTGAGGAGGTAAGGATATCTCGAGACGGTGTAGATCGGATCGGGACAGGGATGATTTTGGTTCCAGAACCGTTGGGAAGCATGGTTGGAGTATCTTGCCCCTCGAATTGTTTGCTCCCGTTTGACGAAGAAGACGAGAGTTGGGCGAGCTCTACAGAGGATATAAGACTGCTGCCATTCGAGACCGAGGGTACGACGAGTCCCGATCTGTAGCTTCCGGGAGGCCCACTACTGCCCGTGATGGCGCTAATACTATTCCCAGCACTCCCCAGCCCGAGAGTTGAATCGTCTTCGTCATCAAGCGAGCCTCTTGGGGTTACGAAGCGATATATTGGCGTTGGGATAGGCTGGGACTCGTATATTTGAACGATTTGAGCGCTCGAAGGGGATGGGATGGGGGCCATTGGCGGGTTATATGACCTCTCATCATGATGAAGCGGTTTTGGCCTTGAAGACTCTTGAGAAGTTTCGATAAGGCTGGAAGCGGGCGTAGTTATCGATAGATCCCTTCGAATGACGCGGTCGATATCAGGGACGATGATTGCAACGTTCTCGGGCTGACAGGCATTGGTTAGACACACGGCCAAGCGAGGAGTAGAATATAAGAGCATACTTTTAGATCTGTGTGGATTGTGCGACAAAAGTCGTGTAAGTATGCGACGCCGGCCAACATCTGCTTTGCAAACTCTTTGACGAGAGGGAGAGGTAAACCTCCAGCAGGGCCAGGGAGAGCACCATTCCAAACACCCCCATCCCCGATTCCACTTTCCCTCATCCGGTTTCTTTCCTCTTCGGCATCTCTGACACTCTTGACGTGAGCCTCCAAAAAGGTGAGGAGGTTTGGACCAAGGATCTCAAAGACGAGACAAGCATGTTCTGCTCTTGAACTCCTCTGTTTTGCTGGGGCAAAGAAATGATCGATCATGCGAACGATGTTGTCTTGACTGTGACCGTGCCAGAGTGTCTCTAACAGGGCGTGGATCTCTGCATCTGCCGTCTCTCGTGTGTCCCTATCTGAGCGGCAGATTTTGATGGCAACATAACGGTTATCTCTGATGAAAGGGAAAGGTGAAGGGAAGGCTAATCAGAAAGGATGACTCGTGAGGCTGACGCGGGAAGACTTACACAGTATCTTCCGCCAGCCACACAGTAGAAAATACGCCCCATCTGGAAAGAGAGAAAGGAAGGCAGTTAGCGGTTGTCGTAAACGAAACAAAGGGCCGAGGCGAGCAGACACAAAGGGCCGTCGAGAGAAATTTAGCAACCGACGGCCGCGGTCGCTCGTTGGACAGAAATCATCTTATCACCACAAGAGGACAAGGGAACAAGGACGAGAGAGCGAGAGACATACCCTAGTTTGCGTTTGATGGTGTAACGGCCGCATTCGCCAAGGGAATCACCAGGTGAGACGCGTAGATAACCTCCGGTTTGGTATTCTGTTGCTGCCTCTTCGTCCATGGAGGACGTAGAGAGCGGTGAAGAAAAGAGGCTGAGACCGTCAGAGGTGGCGTATGCGGTGATGGTGGTCGTGAATGGGCTGCTCGCTGTCGAATGACAGGGTGTGGTTGAGTCCAAGAATTGAAGAGCGGCGAGTGGGCGAAGAAAAAAAAGGGGAGATAAAGGGCCGTAACGCAAGGGCGAAGCCAGATAGCGTCTCAGAGTTGTATTTGTTTCAAAAAATGTAGATGTTTAGGATTCGTCACCACTGGCGCCGATGAGCTACAGGCTCGAGTGTGAGACACGTTCACAGGTCACTGCCGCCTGGTCGTCTCGCTGGACGCCACAAGATGTGGTAGATACCAGAAGAAGCGTTTTAAGACGTAGGATCAAACCCAAAGGCATCATAGACGACGAGCATAATGACCGCCAGATTTGCCCCCTCGACCTCTTACCCTCCGCTATTTCCTGCACTTGCGCCTCTGGAACAGATCCAACACCATCACACACGTCTCTATCGCTCCTTCCTACATCGTTCCCTACACTGCGCAGGAGTTCCAGATGCGAAACCAGGACGAGGGGAGGGTGTGCAGGGTCGTCGGTAGAGTCCTTCCTCATTCTGCATCCAGCCAGCCACAAGTGAATGAGGTGACACTGCACAAGGAAGCCTACCAGGCGCCTGCCTTGAGGCTAGCCATGCAGATTAATCTGCTGCTCTCCAGCGCTATCCCCCTTCCGGTCGTCTCAGACGGGGTGCTGCTCGAGAGTGGAGTCCCCTATCGAAATGTCATATACGATGCCATAAGTCTATCCGTATTCGACTCTGCAGCATTCAATCGGGTCTCTTTCAGACGACGAGTCCTCAGATCACTTCCCCCCCCTCTTCATCTTCGCCCTGAGATTATGGCTTTTACAGGCGATTGGATCCCCTTTCTCCTCAGAAAAACCACTTCGGAGTTTTTATCAGAAACCAATCGTGGTCGTCTATTGAATCTCTCTCTCCACTTCGATTCGGAAACTCCCTCTTTGATCGAACCCCGGGCCCCCTCTTCCATATGCCGCCAATGATGAAATTCTATCATTCAGTTTTCCAAGAATGAATCACAAAAAACCACCGCTTTAAAACAATCTTGGTTTAATCGCAGCTACAGATCACCCACCCCGGAGTACATAATAAATATCCCGACGGTAAAACTCCATAGCCGCGAGCACGCCAGATATAATATAGAGTGGCGAACGACACAGGAGGGTGTACCCTACCTGACCTCACATAATTGGGTAAAACAACAATCTCGGCAGATCAATGATCCAAGGGTGTACATGTGCCCGCTTCTTTTTCTAGAGGGGAGGTCCCCTACTCAAGCCGTGCAAATTGCACCATCGACACCTTAAAAACCAGAAGGCCAAACGGTGTGTGTGGAGGTTTGGCTCTCTACATTTATTTCACGAAAAAAAGAGCAGGGTGTACATCGTCTTCGCCATAGGTACGGAATCACTCCTCCTCTTCGATTTCCAGCTCCGACTCTTCATCCGCCGACGGCTCTGGCCCTACTGATTCGTCCAGCGGGTCCTCTAATGCAGATTTTGTACTACTGGCGACGGAAGATGCCGTAGATGGCCGCTTCCCAAGTCGCGCACCCTTCGCCGGTCGTTGCAGACTCTCCAACACCCCCAACTATTTCCATCCAAAAGACGATCAGATCATTTCTCGCTCAGAAAACAAAGATGAAAAGAAGAAGAAGAAGAAAAGAAAAAGAACTCGCCTTTCGTTTCACGTCTGCATCGCTGACCACCCTTTTACTCGCCGTCGGGTCGAATCCAATCCGTTTGACGGCTTCTGCCGAAAACGCACCTTTTCCTTGCTTATTCCCAAGACCTAAAGACGACGAGGAAGAGGCGGGAATAGAAGATAACGATGTGGATTTGGTGAGGGAATGGGTACCTCCATTCGTCGTCATCGCCCTCGACTGTGCAATCGCCTTTGCACCATTACTCAAGCCTCCATCACGCGCGAGCAGCTCTTTCAGTCTCTCGTCCCCTTCCTCTCGTTCTCGTTTCCGCTTCACTTTCTCCTCCCTCCCTCGCCCTAGCTTCTCTGCCACAAACTCGTCTCCACCTCCGCGTGCTGATCGGACGACCTGGGATCCAACGACATACATCGCCCCTGTATCTCCGGAAAGATTCTGAGAACCAGAAGGAACGGCCTGGGCACCCACAGGCAGCAGTCCAACTTTTCGTGATGGATCAAAGGTAGAAGTGTTTCGAGCCCGAGTACTTTGGATACTCATTCCCATCGTACTATAAAGACAGAACACCATTGGTCAGAGATTTACAAAAGCAAAGCAAAATCGTATAGGTAATTGGCTCATACCTCGCCGAGAATTCTGCCCGTCCTGCTCTACGGGATTGGACAGCCTGTTGAAGATGATAATCACATATGGCTGCCACACGACGGTCGCACCAGCTTCCGCATGGTTTCCCGTCACGACGATTTGCAGAGCAATGCCCTAAATCTTTCGAAGTCCCAATCACGATGATCGAACTCCCAGAGGTAGGTGTAATACCGAGGACATTGTTCGTAGGGTGCGGTTTCTCGCCTCCCCCTCTTCCAACCTCAAGAAATAACCGTCAGCCAAACCATTCAAAGAGCGTCCAACGACAACTAAGTCTTTACCTGGTATGGTTTCAATATCCTCGGAGAGCAAATGGCAATCACGCTTCCTGCTGCATATTTCGACGATTGTTCGAATGCGCCTCCACTCCCTCCTTTATATGTCCTCTCGACCCGTCTGGAGTCAGACTCTCTCGCCGTAGAAACGGAATCGGCTTCAAAGAGCATCATGTTCAAGTGCGCATCTCCCCTGACGGCCTTTCCCTTCCCTTCCGAAGACGCCGTACCAAAATCGACCAGACGAACAGTCGCGTATTTTCTCGGACCAATACGTCGTTCTTCCTCTTCCTTTCCTTCCTCCTTGACCCCCTTTTCTTTTCCCTTCTCCTTTCGATCTGTCTTCTCTGGAGTCGTCGATCGGATCCCCCCCTGTGAGAGCTTAATGTCCCCTCGTTCGGCCACGATTGCGATTGTCACCCATTCGTTATCCACGGGTAATTCGTATCCTTGTCTATTCGTAGACGGTCGGGCCAATGAATATATCAACGAGGGAGATAGAAAATATCGACCCCTCATAAAGTCTGATACATCCTCGTGTGGAAGCGTGCGCTTGCTGAGAACAAATGTGAGACCATGAAAAGTAAAGAAAGAGAGAGAAAGGTTTGAAAAGACGCACACCTGCTTACCTTAACCGAATATTCGAATGAGGTTCCAAAGTCTGAAACGTGGGATCTTCTTCCAACGTAGGATGGTCATACGGTCCCATCTCCAAATTTTCAATAATCGCAAGCGTCTCCGCATCACGCTGCACGCCATTCCGATTCGACGCGTTATAGTCGATCACAGGCGTTCCAGTATCGTCTTCACCCCCAAGCAGTGGTTTAGAACCCGATTTCAATGAAGCCAAGAGGTTCGAAGCGCGCACGGTGGCCATAGGAGGTAACTCGGGTCGCCTCAGGTTGAGCGTAGGAGCAGGTCTCGAGGCTGTATCATCCTCTTCACGTTTCCGTTTTCCTGCAGGTTCAAATGGTTAGAATAAAACGTGGATCATGGGCACCTCTTTAGTACATTCGAACTTTGAAAGCTACCACTTACGTGGTGAAGGAGTTCCAGCGACCAACACGCGTTTTCGGTTTCCTTTCAGTGTTTCCGGAGGCGAGTCCGACAAATTAGCCATTATTTTGGACGCGTCAATGCGTGTTTATACGCGAGGTGCAACTCCTTGGACGCGAGGAAACAAAGCGTATCTGCCACCTTTGACCTTGCGACCAAATGAACCTTTACATATCAAATGGAAAAAACATCGTAATAAAGATCCGAAATTGCTATTCGTTGTATTCTTTGAGGGCTAAACTGTGTACATTGGAGTAACGGGATTATTGGAGATTGATATCCAGGCATCCAGACGGGGATAAACAGACTGTGAGGGAAGAGACACAAAACAAGAAAAAGGATACCAAATATAAAAAAGAGATAATTTCGTCATCACTCGCGTATCCAGCTTCTATCGTCTTTGAGACCTCTCCCGATGGAACGAACGCTTCCAACTGGACTCTCCTGCAAACCGGAACGACTATTTGACCAATCTGCAGTAAAGCTTCGCGAAGAATCCAATGATCTGACGGAGAGAGAGCCCGTAGACGTCTTCTTTGTGAGGAACGGGCGGGAGTTGGACCTAGAGTCCGATTCCGACAAGCTCTCGAAGCTCTTGACCATGTCCTTGACACTTCCACTACTGCTCTTATGGTTGAGTGGTCGTGGAATACGGATGGGGACTGGGGTAGGAACATGCTGGAGTTGTACTTGTTCCTTTGGATGAACTATGCGCTCTGGTTTGCGAGGGGGAGGGGGAGAAACATGCCGCAATGCCTCGCGATCCGCATCCGAAATCGGTGGTAGCGCTGGTACGAACTCACGAGTTCGCCCTGCGGAGGAAGCAGGGGGTTCACTTTCGGACCTCAGGAACGATCCCATCCATTTAAGCATACGACGGGAAGCGGACATTGGTTCGCGAACAGCTTTGACTGCCGGTCCAAGTGGCGTTGCTGGTGGTATCTGGTACGACTTGGAGGATAGCGGGGGAAGCATCGGGTAAGCAGATTGAGAGCGGCTGGATTGAATAGGACGTGAGGGTATATAGGATGGCGGTGGCATATCACGGCTTGAGATTGGGCGTTGTGATCGAATCGAGGAGGACTCTTGAATGGGTGCATTCATAGTGCTCGCAATGGATGGAAGTGGGGTGTGCGTCGTCATTACCGATGAGGCCGGCGAACTGACGGCCAAACCACGAGCGAGACCATCCTTCTGCCTCCCGATCAAAGCGCAGACACGTCGTCGCATTTTATCCCTAGATTGGCAAGAATGTGAGATAGGACTGAGCTGAAAGACTTCAAAAAGACGTACCAGCTCCATTCTCCTTTCAGGCGAATTCCGTCTGCATAATTGTCCACAAATCGATCAACAACATCATCTAGATCAACTTCTTCCGGATCAACATCCTCGACACCTCTAGCAATAGCAGTTTCGAGCCGAATATCCGTAAAGCATTGCTCGAGGGCCCGCCATTCATGTTTTGTCCAGGAGGGTGGGGCGACACTGCGTTCCCTTATCGGTGTCAAGCCAGCTCGCTGAACATCGCCAGCGATACTTGGAGTAGCAGCGAGCTGACCAAGATCACCATTTTGCCTACTGGGAGTGGAGAACAGCATCGAACTTCGTGGTTGTGGAACAAAAGCAGGCATCAATCCAAGGGAGGTCGATCGTCGAGACGAGAGGACAGAGGTTTCTCTCTGCTTAGGTGTCCCTTGAATATATTCATGATGCTATTTCATGATCAGACTCCGTTGACTCATAGACCTTATGTACTCACGAGGTTTAATATCGCAGCAGCGCGCGCTGCAGCCATAGGGTCCAAGCTTCGAATTTGTACCAGTGGCTCTGCATCAGATTCATCTTCCCAAGATGGGCCGACTACCTCTTCACTCTCTTCATTTATCTGTACGTCGGGTACGAGACCTTGCCTTGCCATTAAGGGAGATGGGACGAATAGTTTTTCCGCGGGCGCAGGCACAATAACAGAAACATCGGCATTATGGGTGAACGTATCGCCTTCCATAGTTGATTGCTGGGGGTACGGATCTTCCTGCTTGATGAACAACTCCTCTTCATCGTCAGTAGAGTGAACAGAAGCCGCGTCGATGAAAGAAGAATTTGCTTGGGGAATGGGAGAAATGAAAGACGCATCGCGTTCTGAGAGTCCCTCATGCTGAAGCTGCGAGTCCTCTGGCGTCATCTCTGAATCCTCCATCAGAACCTCTGGTGTCTCCTCAACGATTATTTGGGGTTGTACGTCTACACTGGCTTGCGGTTCAAACGTTGCCATACGCTGGGATTCACTCTCCTCCTCTAATGGAGAATCGTGTTCCTCAGACAGAGCCCCTGAAACGTCCATCTCGTCGATTTGAGCCTCTGATATGTCGGCTGGTGCAAGCTCCAGAGATTCTTCCTCCTCTTGGTCCAACTCTTCGATATTATCTTGCTCGGAAGAGACCTCCTGTAATGGAACGGTGTACTCTACTGGCTCTTCCTCGTCCTCATCTTCCAAGACCTGTTCCTGCTGATCAGATACCTGAGATGAGACGGATTTTAGAGGCGAAGAATCGGGAAGAGCAGAGGATTTGGATGGCGAGTCTCCAGCAACATCGGAGAACTTCAAAGGCGAATCGAATCCAGGGCCAGAATAGTCCTCAGAGGGAAGAGCTTCAATCTCCGAGAAGCGCAAGCTTCTTCCCTCCCTCGTTAGTCTCTCTTGCA
>WSTQ01000144.1:18106-28420 GCA_019627725.1 Serendipita sp. 401 | reverse complement strand
AAGATTCGTGCCATCAACTGGGCTATCTGAGTTCGTTTGAGATCTTTGTCGAAATTCTTCAAAGACTTCTCGAACAATCGTGAGGATAAAATTGCAATAGATGACCGCCCTTTATTATTCTACACAGGATACTTGCTTCCTAATTTGATTGGCTATTGTTTGGTGCTTGCTCACGATGCGGTGTGGGTTGACAGGGTGCAGCGTTAGACTCCAACCTCAACGGGGTACAGGTCACATCGATGATCAGCTTCCGAAGTACGTTGATTGCATCCTTGCGAGTCGCTACTCGTTATCTATGCGTGATTCTTCTTTCTATCCCAACCTCACTCGTACTCGTGGCCGCGAGTATCCTTTTCTTATATGCGGGACATGCCTCCTATGCCCTTCGTTGGCTTATCGCATGGACATTAACGTTGCTCATTCCATCCTGGGCTGGATTGGAATACCTCCTGGAGCATCCCATACGCCAAGATGGCGCCTTCTTTCGATTCAGCGGCCTTTGGCTTCTGCGCCAAATCCCCTTGGGGCGGCGCATGATCGCAGAACTCAGCAAGAGAGGTTTGGTCAAGCCACTATATCCACCTATTCCGGTGGAAATTTGGAGCCATATCATCGAATACGCCATCGCCGTGCCAGAATACCTAGGTACAGACTGCGATGCGAAGGACGTACCAGAGTTCCTATATTACCACCAGATGCAATCCAATCATCTCTATGATGATCTTTCGCGCCTGGATGGAATATGGTCACCCACCCACACTCTTACCCGGCCTGAAGATCCGTATAACCACTCTGAGTGGTTTAGGAATCAGTTGAGGCTAGTTTGTAGTAGATGGAAGGATATAGTCGATCGGCATGCAACAAGATGGGTATTTCAGTCCCAAATGCCAGATGTTCGAAACAGGTGGGGGAGAGGAATTCAACGAGTTGACATATTGATTCAAGGACAATACATGTCAGGAGAGGCTGGTGCTACGTACCATGGGACCTACTTGAGTCCACTCCAGGACTGTCTTGGTACGACAAATATCCTCGCTGCAAGAGAAGAGACTTGGAGTGTATCGCCGACTGGGGGGGATGAAGCGGTCGATCATCTGGTCCTCAATCCAACAAAGATACTAGAGTCTATCCAAAGCTTCGCCTATCACTGTCATGGATCACAGCTTTCAACCCAATCATTCTCACTCCTGTCGACCTCACTAGCGAATCTTCGAATCCTCATATTAGAAACGAGGGAGATAACGGGGAATATGACGTTTCCTTACCTACATACCCTTCAGTTGATATCTGATAATATCAATTTGCACGGTTGGCAATGCCCAAATTTACATCACCTCGCCCTCACAACTCACGATGTCCCAGAAGGCCATCGCTACGATATGAGTATCATACCAGGGCAGTTCAACAGCCTGACGGCACTGCTTGTACGCTCTCTTGCTGTAGAGCTCAACAATGCGTTCTGGTCAAGATTCCCGCATCTAGAGTTACTAGGCTTTTACAGGCTCATATTGACCGATCCCCCACCTGAAGGCCATCCCCTCTCTCATCTGTACACCCCCCGCTGGAACATATACGGTACAAGCCCAGATGAATTAGCGGCCACTTTGGACGTTCTCCATCCCAGTCATGAACGAACCCTTCAAATCGGAAAGATTCCTTCCGCATCTGAGTTGACGGACAACCAGTTTACCGCGGAATGGGAGGCATTTTACAACAAGTGTAAGCGCGAAGGGATCCGATGGCGGAAGCTCCCTGCGGATGTCGGGGTTATTGACAAGTGGCCAAAGATGCGCCGAGACTTTTGGAATGAAGAGAGACTAGGGAAGTGGATCAAGGAGTGGCATATAGAACTCCTCTTTGCCGGTGTACATGGTCTCATTACGCTCGTCCTTGCTGCCGATATGCTCTACTTTGTTGAAAGGTCCCCCCAGTGGAGCCGGTTTATGCATGGCGAGATTATCGCATCAAGCATCGTATTTGTAGTATTTTGTGTTCATGCTGTGCTCAGTTTCAACTCCCATCTTGTTGCATTTCCATTCCAGAGCATTTCGTCCTAGGTTCTTTGTTCTTCATTACATTTAGCGGTGCATTACTATCTCGTTTATTCAACTGAATGTGTGTTTAAAACACTCTCATAGTAGAAGACCTCCAATACATGCTGTTATGACCGGTACTGCAAAAGTCCATATCCAACGGCAATCGAAAGCTACGGTTGTAGTGGCCGGATTAGTCTGTCCACCACTTCCGGAGGTGATAAATCCATCACCGGTGGCGCTCGCAACAGGAACATCAGCACCTGTCCTTGACGCCATATAGTTTCCCCATGCTTTCCAACTCGCTTCCCCCCACGTGTATACTCCCTGGGTCACATATGCTCCCGTATACGCCTCAGTACCGGTGAAGATACCTTTGAGGTATTCCGTATGTACTCCTCCAACAACACTCACGCTCCGCGTGCCCGTGGCTTCGGCAGAAGGAGGAACCACGAGGCCGGTCGTATTTGTTCCAAGAACGAATTCCTGAAGGAAGGCATACGCCTAGGGAATAGAATCATTCAGTATATGATTCGAGTTTTACAATAGGACATCGAGATACACACAGCTTTTGGCTTATCGGTGGGGACCATATGGCCGGCACCGGTAAACAGAGCATACGTAACATTTCTTTCTTGATGAATAATGCCGGCAAAATTTCCGTCCGTATCGGAGAACGGCGTGCTAGGACGAATGGTGAAACCACGTATGCCGCCAAATGTCATATTCTGGATCGCCACTGGCCGAATGTTAGCAATGACAATCGTTAGAATGAAACCGATAGAAAGTGAGCAAGAAAAGTGAGAGCTTACATTCTGTCCCCCTATGTCCGACCAGAGAGTCGTCATTTCCAGAGAAGAGGATGATGGGCACGTGCTCTGAGATCTCAGAGATGAAGGTCTGCGGTTCGGGGCCTCGAATAAACGGTAAGAGGGACTGTGCCCATTCGCTATATGTTATGCTTACTAGGATCACCATCTTGGGACATTGGTCAGAAACAATGAAGAAGCAGAACTATGTCATTTGTCACACGTACTGAAACTATTGCCGAATGGGTACCGAAAGCTCATTCGAAAGGTCTTTTTTGGAGCATGGAAAGCCGCACGAACCACTTCGTCTACGGGATCAAGGCCCGTTAGTACCTCCGACGTGGGAGACATATCACTCAACTCACCGTTTAGGTATTGCGCTGGATTGTTGACTGAGGAGGGACTCAGGGCGTCCGATATCCGATATACCTATAAAACGGTGATTAAAAGTACTTCTCCACGAGTCAGGGGCCACCCATACGTCGAAGTCAATTCGCCCTTTTGGTGGTTAGTTCGCATAAATCTGGTTCGATATGTACTCACTCCAGGGTGCAGTATAGTTGGTAGCGTAATCCCAGAGCTGCTCCATCACTGCGAATAGAAGGTGGAGGAACGATAAGCGGAAGAATTGGTAGTATGATATTTCCAATGGAGAAACCTGAGACATACAGAAACATCCGTAATAAGAATCAATTGTCCCAATTGGTGCAAGTACTGAGCCCGGTGACGTTTGTTGGCGCTTGACGAATCGCTTCCCGTTAAATGATATTTCTTCGCTTCGCTTCTCGTGCGGAATCTTGTATAGCTCGACGGTGTCTTGAATCATCGCCAGGGCATCTAGACCTCTCCACCTTGAGTTCGCCATTGGAGGCGTCTCTTCACCATTTGACTCCGCCTTTGAGGTGACTCCAGGATCCATATACGGGTCGCGAAGCCGGGGATACGGATTACTTGCGGGGTATTCCAGGGTCAAATTGTAACCACAGAGATTATACTGTTCTACGACTGCCAGGAAGTCAGTTCCTGGTTAAAATCAACCATGAATCGAAGCATACGTACAATATTCGTATACCGAAGGCTCAAATCCGATGAGTTGAGGATATGACTGAAGCACGGACAGTGTCGAATACTCCGTAAATGCTCCATAGTTGCCTATTGTTCCATCTCCAATCACTATCTTTGCCAGATTTACAGGCGCGGGGGTCGTTCGATTGAGAGTGAGTGCTTTCGTAATATACGGCTATTCCGCGTCGTGTAAGTAAATTTAGAAGGAAAACACCAGAAGAAGATACAGACAATATAAGTGCCAGCATAGCTCTCTCCTGTTAGGTACAATGGGCGGTGCTTCAGACTGGGGAAGACGGCGGCAAGATTCTTCAAAAAATTAACCTAAAACGATGAAGGCATTAGTAAAAGAAGTACTAAAGAGACTTCTACGCAGTTCAACGCGTCTAAAAGAAGAGATTGACTCACGAAGTCCTGCGCCATTTGATCCTCGTCGGCAACATAGCCTTGAAAATCTGCAGTGCTGTACCCTGTCCCAGCTGGTTGGTCGATATAGATGATATCTGCTTGCTTGTGCCAGCTCCACGGGTTTTCTTTAATGACTTGTCTTTGGCCTGTCGTATCACCGTCGGCATATGCCAAGAGCATGGGACCATGTTCAGCGAAAAGACCAAACATGCTGGAAGATCCAGGACTATACAAAAGTCAGTAGACGGCAAGGGTTGGGATGTCATCTAATGGAAACGTACCCCCCATTTAGCCATATCATCCATGGTTCGTTCGATCGCTCGTTTTCTGATGCTGTGAGCGAGCCCTCCGAGTTTTCGAAGCCCACGAAGAACAGACTGTTGTTTGTGTGCCCAGACCGGTCTACAGAGATGCTGCCTGCGTATGTTCCAGGGAGCGTGAATGTGACATTTGGAAGAGCAGTCGTAACACGGTAGTCTTTTTTGTCCAGTAAAAATATATAGAGTGAGTACCATAGTCCCCTGTAATTGAGGCAAACATACTTACATGCTTGCCAGTCGGCTCCATAGGGTGTCGTTGGCATGCCAGGATAGGCAAAAGGCGACTCTTGGGCACGCACAGTAGCAACGAATCCCGTCGCAATGACGAACGCGCTTGTCAACGAGGATATACGTCGCATAACAGACTATATGTGAGTCGTCAATGGGGTTTCTCGTATGGCCAGATGTTTTCTTGAAGTGAATTCGTACGAATAAAGCACAACACGGCTGATCACAGAACTGTGGATATGGATACTACACGATTTTTTGGGGCGAAAAATGTCGAAAGGGAGAAAGGAGCGGGTTATAAGGGCATAGACAAAGAGGACAGATCCAGAATTCAGGAAGACGCGGATTTGTGTGAAATGAGGCGGAGAACAGGCGGCGGAGGCTTCGCTCAGAAGCAATATACGCACATATGATGAATTGAATGGGGCTTCATCCCGTCCTTACCCTACGACATTTTATAGAACAAATCCAATAATCACCCTTTGATCGTTGGCTGCAAACCAGCAATGTTTAGGAGGAGAAATGAAAGCTGTGGTCAGTGCAAAGGACTAGTGGACCACCTCCAATCAGTCTCTATCAGTATAGAACCAGCAATACCAGCGAATTGACGATGCTATTTACAACCGAAGGATCTTATTGACCGCATGGAAGCACCTTCGCACCTTCCCGATCCTTAGCTGACAGCCTTCTCTCATGGAACCATTGGAAGTTCGGTGCCAAAAGTCCTTGTTCTTCTCAATCTTCTCTTTCTAAAGTGAATCAAATCGTCAGAACATCCTGGTGGACGGGTGAGGATCTGAGGACTTCCCTTCGCAGCGCAAATCCAACGTTAACCGGGATGTATCACTCTGTCAATCAGCCATAGCTCGAACACAGTTCTTTTAGGAACTCTTCCAGCTCAAGTCTACTACTCTCCAATCTGGCCGGGGGAGCTGCTACCTTCTAGTCATCGGTTTTGGTTCGGCTTTCGTCTCCTCCTATGTGAGTATATCATATAAAAGTTTATTGCTGTGGTCTAGTATCGTCCCCCTCCTGAGGATTGGAAGCTTGGGGGTGGCTCATGTTCATCAAGTTTCAACTTTGTCTCAGCAAACATCCTGTGGAAGTATTTCTCCCGTAAGAGCATAATCTAGCTGCTTATGACCACATTTTCCGATGTAATAACGCATAAAAGTGGCTTCTAGCCGTATATGATGTCTCTAAGATTTCGAGGAACTTTTGATAAATCGTATTTTTATTTATTTTGAAAGCTGTTCCAGGCCAACCCTAAGGCTAAATTAGTCCTCGAGGAAGCCCCAGCAGTCAGCCTCAATGCTGAGCGCGTCACACGTTTGTAGCTCTCAACTTTTGAACTCCTCCGCTTCCGCGGTTTTCCTTCTTCAGTATCGTTCTGGGTCGCTCACCGTCCCAAAGGACGTTGAACTACGATCCAACATTGTCTTTTTTTATCTTTCAGAAACACGAAGGACTAAAGGACGACAAGCCATAACTGGTCACCCATCAGGCTCAGCTTATCAAGCCCCGTCTTTTCCTTATATAATTCGCGTAATCTGTATCCATAAAGCCTCTGGAATCAACCTTAGGGCCTCCTTCCTCGATGCGGCCACGGACCTCATCCATACCGTCTCTGGCGGATGCGGAGTATGCATTTCACAGTGCTAGAAAGCAACCCTTGAGGAGGATACTCGCCTACACTGTCCTTACTACTTTCTTGGCCGTATTTCTCATCCTTGGATTTGCCGGAAGTTACCCAAAAGATTGGGCGAGCCTCGAACTTGGCGGTTTCCGAGGTGTGTACTTTCATCCTGACATCGTCCCCACGAGAAAAGGGCGCAGATGGCACCTTTTCTCGTCTCACCCTTGGCATGTTGCGAAATGCTGATTGCACGCCCTCTCCTATCCTCCAATTTACGATGCAATGCGAATGCTATACCTTATGAAACTGCCATTTGTCCGACTTGGCGCCATGCCGCTGCTGTTTTCATTGCCGGCTGGGATATTCGCGTGCCCTTAACGCGCGCCTGCTGTTCGTATGAATAGGTTTCCCGGACTTTGAACATATCCGCGGCGACGGAGTAAGAACAATTACTGCGGAAGAACTAAAGGAAAGCCGTCGGAAGCGCTATGTTGTCGTCGGTGACATCCATGGAATGCATCAGAGTTTCGAGTGAGTATCCACACGCGGACCGACAAAAGCTCATCTTGATGTTTTCCCTTTCTCCTTTTAGGAAACTCATGTCCACAGTATCGTACTCTGAATCATCAGACTATCTAATCCACGTTGGCGACCTTGTTGCCAAAGGGCCATCATCAGCCAAAGTCGTGCATGACCTCTCACATCAAAACGTCACTGGAGTCAGAGGAAATCACGACCAAAAGGTGATTGAATGGAAAGGATGGATCGATTGGGTTGAATCATACAATGGAGGAAGTGAATGGTTGAAAGATATGGAGTCGAAGACGGAATCAGAACTCGAAGAACTGAAGAAAAACACGAAGAAGCGGAAGTGGAAGATTCCAGAGGGTTGGAAGTTTGGAGGAGAACATTACTGGATCGCCAGGTAAGGCAATCATTATCATGTCGGAATGATGTTTCTAATCTTTTCCAAGACGCCTTACATCTCATGAGGCTCGATACATAATGAACCTGCCTCTTATCATTCATGTCCCCTCTTACCATTTGTTCTTTGTTCATGCTGGGCTCCTCCCGCTCAACCCAACGATCCCTCTCAACTCGAAGCATCAGCCGTTGAGCCACGTTCCAGGATCACTTCGCAAACGAGCTCTAGTCAAACATTATAATAATCATCACGGAAGAGCTCTCGATGCAAAGGTTGACGATGGTCAGGCTGAGGTGGACAAGCATGGTCACCGCAAGCCGAAGGACGAACGTGATCTACGAACACTTCAAGAACAGTTGCTTCTAGAAGCCATCCCCCAGAATACTGTTCCTTTCAATCTGCTGAATATGCGAAGTGTGGAGCACAATGCACCTGTCAAGAGTTCGAATAAAGGAAGGCCATGGTCAGATGTTTGGAATACTGTCGTATCAAAGTGCAAAGGGTTCCCCAAGGACGCTGTTCGTCTCTCTCTGAGCGGCGAGGGTCTTCCACCCATTAAAGGAGACGGTTCGTACTACGAAACGTATAATCTCATATAGATACTGACTTTTACAGACGGGAAGAAACGGAACATGACATGGTGGGAGTCCCTCGTAGAAGATGGAGGGGAAATCATTGACTGGGACCCAGAAGGTATGCTTTCCTTATTAGTTGGCGCACTTCCTATACTCAACATTGCATGTAGAGGAGGAAGAGCCCGACTATACTTGGAGTCGTATCCCAAAGAAGTTGCCTTGCAACCCTTCCACAGTCATCTACGGTCATGCCGCCGGGCGTGGACTTGACTTGAAACGCTGGACTCTTGGTCTGGACAGCGGCTGCGTCTATGGGCGACGTATGACCGCCCTTGTCTTCTCAGAAGATGAGAAGGAGCTGGCCACCCTCGATGCTCTTGGTGTGTCGTCTCCGGGAACACCCTCTAACACCGATAGTGAACCAGAGGTTCAAGTTACAAAGATCGACTTGGGGGACACCCTCGACAACGGAAAACATCTCCACGCTCGGCTTGCTAGTGTCCGCTGTCCTGATGTCGGTGCATGATCGTATTAGCCGATTGGCGTCCCTTTCCTCTCTCGGTTTACGCATCACCATTACTCTTATTTCCACCTCACGAGTACCAAAGTCTAGTTCTCGTGCAGATCATGCATCATTAACTCACGGTTACCAGAACCACTTTTCCACTTTCCTCATATAGCGATAGAGTCATAGATTTCCGGGGTGCTGAACACTCGATAGCATAGACTTGTAACATAATTTTGTTATCGCCACCAAGATTATATACGTAACTTATTGAGAGACGTCTTCCTACCAGCCATGGAGGCGCCCCAGCCACTTGAGGCGTCGGTTGGCCTTGCGCATCAAACTATATAAAAGTAATCCTTGGTATGTGACGCAAGTGAAGACGCTGACTACTTTGCAATTTTCCTGATAGCTCCTCCAATTTGGTCCTGTATTCTGGTAAAGAGGAACGAGAGCGGATAGGGTCAGTAGAGTCCCATTTACCAACCCCCAGAATATTTCGACAAGCCATTGCTCCGAAAGCTCACGCCAATCCGTAGTTAACTTCTCCCGCTCCGGCCAGGCATACACAGGTGACGACCCAATAGTGTCGTCCTCTTGTTGCCATTCGATTCCACGGCGGCGACAGGCCATGTAAAGTGAGTCCCATTCCTCTGAAATTTCATTTGGACCGGTGAAGGCTCCAACTCGCCGCTGAATGAGACGTATCCCTCGTAGTTGCGGGATGAGGTCGATAGCTTCTCGAAGGTAGGTTGGATGAGTAGAGTAGACATACGGACTGGGATTGTAGAGGACCTTGATTGGGTGAATTGGAGATGGTTGGTTGGTGACTTGAAGTTGCCCGAACCCGAGAAGCTGTATTGATGGATGCTCGTCCCAGAAAGCTGATGTAGCCTCTATGGCAAACGAGTAGAGTACTAGAGATTCGAGCCGAGTGGGTGGACATGGTAAAACCCGGCTCGAGTACTCTCGGTGATACGATGACAGCCCTCTAGAAATTGGCGTAATTACTAGATGTCGAAGGCTTGGACAGATCCATTTGGAGATATCAATCTGATCTGACCGCAGGTAGAGAACTCTGAGTCCAGGAAGGCAGACCTTCCCCTCGACTGACGGTGTTGACAGTATCAACGAGGAGAGGTTTGAGAATGCGGACGATAGGAGAGGAATGGCCGCTTGAGTGAAAGATACATAGGAGGAATGTAATGTCAGGCACTTGATCCGGGTGGAAACTGGGATATACTCGCAGAAGTGAGTGAATTCTTCGTTTGGCACATGGTTATTTCTCTGTGTGGTGTTTACCACCAATGTCGATAGTTTAGGGTAATTCTCTTGCGTATAATTGTGAAGATGATTCTGAAGTGAGCTCTGTGTGTCGCCCCAATTAAAGACCATCTCGATTCTTTCTGCATTCATCGATTGGTCATGTAGGTCGCCCATCTTGGAGTAGAGCCACCGACCTGAACGTCGGTCTAAGAGACGATTCCACTGCCTAGACACCAAGCTGAGCCTCTGACGGTGTCTTTCAGAAGCTTCATAGCGAGTGCTTGATGGAATCCAGGTTGTGCTTCCAGGGGAGGATTTGGCGATAGGATCTTGGTATATGTGACTCTTGAGGAAATCAAGGAGGTTACTAGCGTCGGAATAAGGCGCAAATAGCAGTGGTTCGTCAATCGCATAGTCGAGAATAATCCCCCAAATTTCCGTAGGTAGAAGGGGAGTTTTCAGCTTCACAATACCCGCCCCTTTGAGCCACCATATTGCCTTATAGCTAATAGGGGAGCGGTGAAGGAGCGAGACTTCTGCCGGT